>JAGYYJ010002437.1:0-163293 GCA_019671005.1 Hibiscus mutabilis
TTTAAGTTGATACCTAAACTTGGTTTTGTAGTTCAATTTGATACTTATATTTTTCTCAATGAAGTACTAAACTTGAACCCATTAAATGATTTGAGTAGTAAATGATCATGTTGTTCCTACTAGGTGGTCCAGGACTCCAGGTTCAAACATCATACTCTACAAATGTGTGAGCTTATCCAAATTCAAAATAAGACTAAGGTACTACCTTGTAATCGAATCTAAATACTAAAAAAATATTAGACTTGAGTTATTGGTTTAAATTAAAGATTTATATTTAATACATTGGCGGTAGAAACTTTTAATTTTTACAAGCGTCTTAGTTCTAGAGTTTAAGGTGTAAGGTTTATGGATTTAGGTGTAAGTGTTTAGAACTTAGGGGTAATGGTTAGAATTTATGGGTTAGTGTTTGGATTTAGGGTTTAGAGGTTAGCATTTAGGTTTAGGATAATATGTTGAGGGTTGAGGTTTTAACCTATAAACCCTAAAATCTATTCCCAAACACTATATTCTAAACTACTAAACCTAAACTCCTAAACCGTACACTCTAAACTGAGTCTATAGACGTAAAATTAAGACGCTTGTGGAAACTTTTAATTTCTACTGCCAGTATATCAAATAACTATCGATTAAATTAATACTTTAAACTTAACTTAATTATTTGAATTAAACTTAAAAGTTAATTAAGTATAGATACCATAACTTATATTTGCCTAATTTTTAAAAGTACTAATTTATCAAAATTTATTAAAATGTAAAAAAAAGTACGGTTATACTTCAACAAAATACATTAATGTAATATAAATACGCATGATATTATTTAATATTTTGGGGAGGCTTCGTCTTTTATTATTGCGGTAACATAATTCGTGGCTATGTAAGGCCAAAATGCGCCCACGAAAATCCGCTGCATCTCAGCTTATTTAACGTGTATGCTGAAAACCAGTTAGATGATGACAAGTTTCACAATGAGAGTGTTAATGTTGAGGTCACCTCTTCCGTGGAAGCGAGAAGCATGTGAAAAATTTCTTCGAATTTGGGGCTATTGTTAGAGTATTGAATAATAACCGTCCATTTCTGGGGAAATAAAGTTAGTGAAGCACATAGACAAAGAATTTAAGGCGTCGAGTTTAAATAAATAATATTATATTTTTATTCGTTTATTTATTTTTAAATGTGTTTATGTTTGGTTCATATTCGTTAAAAATTTTAATATTTGCTCGTGCTCGTTTATTTTTTTGAAGGTGTTTGTGTTCGTTTATTTAGCGTTTGCGAACATATTTGTTTAACGTTAGCGAATATATTCATCGAAGAAAATTGTGAAATTATGTCACTAGTCCTAAGCCCCCAACTTTTACAGTTTGAACTCCAAATTCCCCATGCGTTCAATTTTGTTCTTAATTTCACTAATATTTAAAATGTAGAAAATAAAAGGAAAAGGGGAATTGAGTAAATGAGCTTGTTCGTGAACATAAACGAACTGAGTACACATTTGTTCGTGTTCGTTCGTTTATTAAATGAACATAAAAAGTTTGGTCATATTTATTTACTAAATAAACAAACATAAACAAACGTTATATGAACTATTTACGAACAATTCGTTGAAAGGTATATTCATTTACACCCTTAACAGAGATAAAGGATTTCATAAACGTACAAATGAAACATTTTGAGGTTTTGAGATTTGGAATATCCAATCGATTTGTTTTAACTTCGATTTTGTTATATAATCTATAAAACGAGATAACTTCTACTCTCTCCGTCTCATTTAATATATCCAGCATTAATTTTTTTGTGTCAAATTTTTTGAACTTTGACTTATTATTACTTTAAATTTATTAATTATAAAAATGTGAAAAAATATGTTTCAGAAACCTTCAATCAAATAGTTTAAAAATATATATTTTATAAAAATTTAATTAATTGAAATATTTAAAATAATTATGGTCAAAGTTAAAAAAATTGACTTTTAAAAAATCAATACTGGACATATTGAATGAGACAGATGAAGTATTTTTCCCCAAAATAAATGTATCTAATGAAATACTTTAAATTAAAATTAAATCCATCCTTTATAAACGAGATATCTTTTGTTAAAATCTAAAATCATTTACAAAATGTAAAAAGTATAATGTATACATATAATTACTTTTAATAGAGTGACTCTAGTAGAAAAGATGATAATGTTATCTTAAGAGATTCAGGTTCAAGTACTTGTGTATGCAAAATATGTGTAACTTATCAAAGAGTTAAGAAAAAATATGAACATATATTATCATGTAATAACATAATCTATTCATATATATATATATATATATATATATATATATATGAATTATTATTATACATACTGATAATGGGATAAATAATTTTATAGACGAATTTAAAATATTATAATATATCTTTATTTACTATAAATTCGGGAGTTAAAATACCCTTAAACCTAGAAGAAAAAGAAGAAGAAGAATGTATATCCGTATTCCCCCAACTTTTAGAGACACGTTGGCCCATTTGTCATCCCTTTGCCACTGCACTGATCATGGAGGATCCCTTTGCCTTCCCCCCTTAACTTCCAAATTCCAAAAGACTCCTCAGTTTTGGACGAATAATATTACCTTAATTCATCAAAAAGAATATTACCTTAAACCGACAATATAATAATATCAATATTTAAGTAATATGATGGTAATTTTATTACGATAAATTTGTACAATCTACTTTTCAGTAATAGAATTATTCGTCAATTAAATAACAAAATTTATATGCTGTCAAATAAATCAAATCGAATAATATAATTTAATCAAGAGTTATATTTTGATATACAAATTGTATAAGAAAAGTTTACACAAATTTTCATATTTAAACTAAAAAAATCTAAAACTTAAATTCCTAACACTAGCACCCTAAATCCTAAACTTCAAACCCTAAACCTTAAAGTCTAAATTTTAACTATAAACCCTAAATTCTACGCACTACAACTTAAACCCTTAAACCATAAATCCTAAAATTAAAAAGCTTAGTTTACACAAACTTGTGTATCAAAGTATTTTCCTTTAATCAATAATGTATTAATAATTTTATATTCTGATAATTCTACTATCATAAATAATTTTAATTTCATGAACCAAACAACCCTTAAAATTTTCATAGGACAAACAGATTATAGTTTAAAATGCTTTTATTTTTTTTTTATCCAAGCTCGGATTAAGCTAGACTAATAGAAAATCCGCTTTTATTTATACTGAGATTTTATATTTAATAATTAAATAAATAAAAATGGACCCGACAGGCCGATCTTCTTTTGAATCTTTATTCAAAGCTCAGGTAATTTATGTATTAAAAAATATTTCATACTGGTGGAAAAAGTTTTTATAAGCAAATTCAATTTAAAATTTAGAGATTCATCTTATGGAGGGTTCTGCATTAATGTTGAACAATGTGATTATTATCTCCACTAATATTAATATATTATAGCGTTACAATGTACTATTATTAAATTATATCTTTATTAGTACTTGTGAATGCCTGCCACCACGTGTCAAAAAAACACGACCGACAAACACACACCACAGGTGAACAATAGCAAATTAACGTTGCGAATCTCATACCTACGAACACAACCAAGCGAATGATATCTAGTGCCCACGTGTTTACATACGAGAACACTACCGATGACACAACAAACTTAAGATGTCAATTTATAGCCAGTCCAATCACTATGCCACGGCAATTTTATTGTGACACATGTCCGAGTAATATAAAGGAACGCATGCAGCAAGGGAAACACCACGATCTTCCACTCTGAGACACCACCATTCACATCAAAGAAGCCATACCCTAGTCAAAACCAAAACAACCGTCAGAACAACCACAGAGCCACCATTAGACCACCATCTTCGTCACTTGTTTACTTTACCGGTCAATAATTGGTGCGGTGAGCGTGGACTGAACACGCGACCATTAGATCTTTTTCAGAACTTTAAGTTTTATCCCAGCTTTTCCAAGTATTTTAGATTCTCCAAAATGGGTGGAGATCCACTAGCAGATGTGAGTGGAAGAAGTGTAGAGGATCTCGATCTGACGACAGCAACAACCATACAGAAATTACAACAGTTTCAACAGAATTTTAGGCAACACGTCTGAGATCAACCTCCTCCGTGGCTTACAACGGTAGGATTAGGCGCACGACAACCTAGGGGCATCACCATCAGAGTGGAATAATCAGCAGTTCACGGACATGCAAGAGAGATTGAGAAGTATGAAGGAATCTTTATTACTCTCGAGAAAGCAATATGAGCAGCAACAGAAACTCATGCAAGATCAGGCGGAGCAGTACAGACTCGTTGAAGAGAAGAATGAAAGGTTAATCTGGGAATTAATCGCGAAAGGCAAAAGCAAAGTGGTTGGAGATAAGCAGACGACGGAGCGGGGTACCCCTCGGCAGGAGTTTCAGGGGCATTAGTTGGAGGATTTCGAAGAGGACTTTGAAAGTAAGGATACAGATTATAACCCGATGGAGGACAACGGATAACATGATCCGAGGGTAAAAATGGAACAATTAGAAAAAAACTTTCAGAGCACGCAGCAGAAAGATTCTTCTAAGGATATGCTAAGATACAAAAATGAACCTCTGTCTGAAAGTATTCTAGAGCACCACGTATCACCAACTTTCAAGTTCCCAAAGCTCATGTACAACGGGAATAGTGACCCTCAAGACCATCTCTTCCATTTTCTGAACCACATGGATCTATTTGAAGCTTTAGACTTCAGAGCATTTTCAATGACCTTGAAGGACTCCGCTCAGGCTTGGTACCTTCAACTACTAACACATGCAAATTTTGATTTTGACCAACTTGCATACTTGTTCATGAGTCGTTTCCTGGCAAACAAGATGATAAACAAGTCTCCGGCGTACTTGATGTCTGTCATTCAGAGACTGGGCAAGCCTTTACGGGATTTTGTACAGAGATTTTATGCTGCGACCATGCAAACAAAGGAAGTGTCTAATGAGTTTGTCGTCAGCGCCTTTATTAACGGAACTTCGCATCAGCATCTTAAGTACAATCTGTTGGATAAACTACCGTCTACGTTGTTAAAACTGCATAAAAAGGTGCAGCCTTACACTGAGAATGAAGAAGTAGACAGAATGAGGTTCCAAGCCTAAAGTCTGTAGTTAGCGGACGATGATAATCGCAGTATCAGGAGAGAAAGACCCTTGCTTCACCAAGGAACTAATAAAGAAAACCAACAATATCACGACAGATAATAGTACAATCAACATAGTATCCAATCCCAGCGGTATCAGAAAGATGGTAGACAGAAGAAAATAACAAAAAAGAGATTGGCTAAGTTCTGAACTTACCACAAGCTAACAGAATCCCCTTCACAAATTCTGAATCAAATAGAGCATACTAGGATCTTGAAACCACCGCAATCGATGTGATAAAGTAACCGAAAAGAACGTTCTTCGAGAAGATGTGAGTTCTACAAAGATTATGGCCACTACACTGATAATTGCACACATCTGAGAAAAGTGATCGTCTAAGCGGTCATACAAGACCAGTTGGAGAGATTCTTGGTCACCCGCAATAGGCGGACTGATGATGATAGAGAAACAAAGCAGCCGAGAGCGCAGAATAAGAGGTGAAATAGTCAAGAGCATAGATGCACTATACATATGATCATAGGGGAAAACGAGGATTGTCTCATTCAAACACCAAGTGTAAGGCACATATACACAACGTGATGTCAGTTTTGGCCAGATCGGTAAAAAAATAAAGTACAAAAAGCCCTGGCGAGTTTATTTTTTTTGAAAAGAAAGAAGACAGTCTTAGATGAAGACAGTAATGATCCCATTGTTGTTATGGCTTTAGTAGCGGGTTTTGATATGAAGAGAATCTTAGTGGACACTGGTAGTGTAGTAGAAGTATTGAGCTGGAGTGCATTTAAACAAATAGGGATTTCAGAAGCAGAGTTAAGGCCAGCAAGTATAGTGTACGGGTTTAGCAAGCAACCCATCAAGGTGAAGGGCTCCATCCAGCTACCAGTAACTATCAGAGACAATGCCAATAAAGTTACCCATATGGCTAATTTTTTAGTCATAGATAATCCGTCGACGTACAATTCTATCTTTGGCAGACCCTTGATGCGAAAGGCCAAAATGATCGCAACCCCTTTCTGCCTTCAGGTTAAGTTCCCCAACCTGTCGAGAGAAAGTTTGATACAAGCAGACAGGAGTGTGGTGAGGCAGTGCCACATTCTATCCCTACAGTTGGCCCAAAAGTAGCGGAGTCATGAGCATGATAAGGAGGAGGCCACAGTTCAGTTGAGGGGACCTAAGGTCAATATGTTGAATAAAGCTATGATGAACCTAGAAAGCTTGGATGTGAGAGAGGGGGACCGGTGCATAGGCCAGAACCAATAGACAAAATAGAAAATGTAGGGCTCTACCCTGACGAGCCTACAAAAGACACCGGGATAGCGTCAGGACTGGATAAGCATTGTAAGAGAAAGCTTGTCAAGTTGCTGCGGACATGCCAGAAATAGATTTAAGAATAATCAAGCATTCCCTGCAAGTCGATCAGGCAGTTATACAAGACAAACATAAGAAAAGAAATTTTTTTGAGGAAAAGGTACAAGCGGTCAGACAGGAAACTGAGAAACTGCTTGCGGTAGATTTATTCAAGAGGTACAGTACCCCTAGTGGCTCGCCAATGTAGTAATGGTCAAGAAATCGAGCGAGAAATGGTGAATGTGCATTAATTTCACCGATTTTAGCAAAGCTTACCCCAAAGATAGATTCCCTCTACTTTCGATTGGCAGACTAGTTGATGCATCGACCGGGCACAGCTATATGAGCTTCATAGACGCTTTCTCAGGCTATAACCAAATAACAATAGCAGAGAAAGATAGAGAGAAGATGACTTTTATAACGGAAGATGACCTCTACTGTTACAAAGTGATGCCATTTGGGCTTAAAAATACGGGGGCAACATACCAACCATTGGTCAATAAGATTTTTCGTCATTAGATTAATAGGAATATAGAAGTTTATGTAGATGACATGTTGGCCAAAAGCACCTCTTTGGAGCAGCACTTGGTGGACCTCCAAGAGGTTTTCAATGTCTTTCGACTGTATAGAATGAGGTTGAACCCTGAGAAGTGTACTTTTAGAGTAGAAGCAGAGAAGTTTCTTGGATTTTGATTTCAGAGCGAGGTATTGAGGCAAACCTAGAGAAAATCAAGGCTATCACGGACCTTCAGCCCCTGAAGAACACAAAAGAAATTTAGAGCTTAAATGGAAAAGTAGTAGCGTTGAACAGATTTGTTTCTAGGATGGCTGATAAGTGTTTTCCTTTTTTCAGAGCTTTGAGAGGACCCTTTCAATAGACTGATGAATGTCAGCAGGCTTTTGACCAACTAAAGCAGTACTTGATGTGCTCTCCCATGTTGACTACACCAAAGGAAAAGGATAACATGTACATGTACCTTACAGCCACTGATGAGATTGTTGCGATCGTACTATTCAAAAATGAGAAAGATGTTCAAAGGCCTATCTATTATGTAAGTAGAGTTCTTCAACCCGCGGAGCCGAAGTACACCAAAGCCGAAAAGATAGTGTTTTCTTTGGTAATGGCAGCTCGGAAGCTCCGTCACTACTTTCAAGCCCATCAGGTGACAGTTTTGTCAGATCAGCCCTTGAAGGATATTTTAAATCGGGTGGATGTACAGGGCCGAATGTTGAAGTAGATAATAGAGCTGAGTGAATTCGGAGTTGGTTATCAGCCGTGGAAGGCGATCAAAGCCCAGGTATTGGCAGATTTTTTTAGCATAGTGTATGTTCTTTACACCAACAGAGAAACTGCCCTAACAGATTAAAGATGCAGACACCCAAACAGTCATGCCTAGACAGAAGCTCTTTCAAGAGAAAAACCTGTAAGAACTCGACTTACAGAAGTAGACTTTACATGTAGATGGTTCCATAATCGCCAACGGAGCAGTAGCTGGTATCCTATTGACCGGACCTGACACAAGTGAAGAGTGTCAGTACATAATCACTTTCGCCTTCCTCATATCAAACAATGTAGCAGAGTACGAGGCCCTTATAGCTGGATTAGAGTTAGCAATTAGATTGTGGGTTGAGCATGTACAGATTTTCACCGACTCACAACTAGTAGCGAGGCAGATGTTAGAAGAATATAAAGTTCATGAGGAAATGCTCGTCCGCTACTATCAGATGGTCAAAGGTTTGAATAGCATTAGATAATCGATGCTTTAATATAAATAAAATAGCCTACTCTATGAGTACACATTTTATTTGTCGAAAAAAATTGATTACCGATCATGTAGGACTTTTAGTTAAATTTAAAAGCTACACTATCAAACAAATCCTCAGAGGATATAATACGAGGGCAGATGCCCTAGCCAGATTAGCTGCAGCATTGGAGATCCAGAAGAGACGAAAGTTCCTCATAGAATATAAGCAACAACCAGCATTCGTAACGGACCAACAAGTGTGTGAACTGGATGAAGGTGACACATGGATGACACTAATCGCCAAATATATTAAAACAAGAGTACTCCCCAAGGAAAGAGCCCAGAAGGTCAAGGTAAAGAGGCGAGCAGCTCAGTACGTACTTTAATAAGGCGTATTGTACAAAAAGGGTTTCACTCAACCTAGTGAGATATTTGATTTTGATATAACTTAAAGAAAAATATTTTTGGACTTAAACTAATTTACAAAAATATTTCAAAAGTCCATGAACTTGAAAAATATATTTGAAAGTTTTTTTAAAGGGTTTTTGACATGTTTTAAATGATTTTAAATAGTCAAAGTGTCAAAAATAGGCCTTGAGTACCGGTACAGTTTGATCCATACCGATGCCCAGAAAAGCCTGTATCGGTACAGATTTTCGAGTACTGATACGCCCCTTTATCCCTTATTTTGGCAAAATTCCAGTAGCCATTTGGTGTACCGATACAGCCTCAGCCATACCGATACCCCTGTATCGTGCGCTGATACCCTTTGTATTAAATGCTCTAATGACTATTTCTTCTTAAGGTAGGTACCGATACCCTTGTACGAGTACTAATACGTCATGCTCCCTAAGTGTATTTATTTCTAAAAATAGACCCCAACGGCTAGTAATGACCACAAACTCCTTAGAAGGTTTAAAATACTCAATCAATCAACCATGTAATAGCAAGAAACCAACTACCAACATTCAATGATAGAGAAATTGTTCTAGAGCTTATTTTTGTCATATTTCTTTGTAGAATACACTTGTGAGTTTAATTGTTATATTTGCTCAAGTTTTAGGATTTGGGTGAGTGCTTAAATTGCAAACACATTTGCCTTGTAAGGGTTTTCATTATTTGCTTATTTGTTTTCTCTTTGTAAGAGAAAGTTTCTAGACTTTGGGGGTATAAGTCTAGGCTTGTGAGGGTTATCTCCTTGATCTCGGAAAAAGAAAAGATAAATTAGTAAATTTATAGAAAATCCTTAGTGTGGATAACTAAGGTAGTGGATACAGGCTTGGTTTAGAATTTGAAACACTATAAATCATCGTGTCTCAATTTTTATTACTTAGTCATGTATCCATCAAAGCAAAAATCCAATTCACCTTCTCTTGGCTATCTCGATTGATTGTTCGAGCCTCCCAACAATTGGTATCAAAGCTTCGTCTCTACATCGAATTAACATCTTAGAGTCGATCCTTAAAGTGCTCAACCATTCTACATTAATCGGAGATCATGGCGTAATCTATCGATAAGCCTCCTTACTTCAACAATGCCAACTACTCATATTGGAAGAATAGAATAATGTTATTCATGAGAGCCAAATACTATCGTCTTTGGGATATTGTTCTTGATAGCCCATCTATCCCTCAAAGAAGCAAGACGAAATGGAATGCAGAAGATCGCAAGAAGATGGAGCTCAATGCAAATGCATTGCACATTCTCTTTTGTACACTTGGTCCGGAAGAGTACTCTAAAGTCTCTTCTTGTGAGAATGCCAAGGAAGTATGAGACAAACTTAAATTCACATATAAAGGAACAAATGAGGTGAAGGAAATCAAGATTGGACTTCTCAACCTCAATTATGAGAACTTCAAGATGGACCTGAAAGAAGACATCAATGCTATGTTCAATCGGTTATTCACCATAGTCAACGAGCTGAAAAGATTTGAAGAAATGATTCTAGAGGATAAGCTTGTGAGAAAGTTGATATACTCACTTCCCGATTCATGAGACTCCAAAAAGACTGTCATCATAGAAGCAAAGAATTTGAAGAGACTCAAGCTAGACGAACTAATGGGATCTTTGTTAACCCATGAAATGATGATGTCAAAGGGGAAGAAGAAAGAAGAGTAAGGAATTGAAGACTTGAATATTGCTCTTAAATGCTCTACAAGCCAACAAGAAGATTCAAGTGGAGATAATAGTGAAGAAGAATAGATGACCAAGCTCTTCAAGAAGTTTACACGATTCATGAAGCAAGAAAAGAAAGAATCAAGACATGAATCGATAATGAAGAGGAGGATTCCATCATATGCTTCAAGTGTAAGAAGCTGGGGTGCACCAAGTATGATTGCCCTGATTCAAAAAGAGGGGATCAAGCCATAAGAAAAAGGCATTAGTGGTTACATGGAGCGATGAAGAGGACTCCACCGATGATGAGGTAGCCAACATTTGTCTCATGGCCATCGAAGAAGATTCAAGGGTAGCTCTTAATTCATCTACTTCAACTTCATATACATTTGGTTAATTACAAGATGCCTATGATGATTTAGTTTTGAAATTTAAAACCTTATTTTTGAAAAACAAAAAATTGATTTCAAAATTAAAATAAAAATGATTTGCTTTCCAAAATTAATTTAGAACTTAAAGCAAGGTTTGAAAACTTTGAGAAAAAGATTTTTGATTTACAAAACTTACTTTCAAAAGTTCAAGAAGAAAAAGATTTGATTTACAAAAGCTTTGAAAAAAATGAAGATTGCTCCAAAACCAATTTTGTAAAATCAAATTTTTATTTTAGACAATCTGTTCCCCTAGATTTTTAAATGGTAAAATGGTGAAGAATGTTTGGGTCCCTAAGGGACCAATTTCTTCAAACAAAAAGGAAGACATTGAAAAATGGATTCATAAGGGGACTAAGTTATTTGGGACTAATGTCATTGGATCCAAAGCATTTTGGATACCAAAATTACTTGATTGTCTACTTGTAGTTGTGCTTGAGCACTGATGAGCAAAGTCGAATTTTTTGAAGCTCTAGACACACGAGGGAGAATGACACTTAAAGAAGGAAAGGCTTAACATCCTACCTTGGTTCAAGTGATAAAATTTAGCTTCATGCAATTTGCTTGATCATGCCTATATTGTTTGATTTTGAAGATGATCTAAGCATGTTTGTATGACTCCATGTTGTGCCTAATTACATATAGTTAAGGGGAGTCTCAATTGCATGAGTTACATTTTTTTGGCCTTTATGCTTGTTTTTATGTCTATGGCCATTAACTTGTAATGTTTGGTTGCTTTTGGTGAAATTTATGCTTTGTATGTTTTAATTGATTATTATTGAAGAAGCATGTATAGCAATATGATCAAAATGTATCGATACTTGAAGAAGGAAATTTATGCTTTGTGTGTTTTTATGTCTATGGCCATTAACTTGTAATGTTTGGTTGATTTCGTGCCTTCAGTGCCGGTACCGCCCATACCATACCGATACGGCCTTCAACTAAAGTATCGATACGACCTCTACTGTACCGGTACACGTAGACAAAAAAGGATAATTTTATCTCCTTTTTGTCATGCTTTGTGTGCATATTGATATTTCTTGATACATAGCATGTTTAATTGAATTTCTTGTATTTATTTTATTTATTTATCTTTTGAAATTCAATTTGTTTCTCTTAAATTGTTGGACTAACAATTTACTTGTTGCTTGAGTAAGGGGAGTCAATTCTAAAATTCTTTTAATGATAATTTTTTTGTCTCTTTTTTCGTTGTTATTTTACACCACAATTGATATTTCCTATCAATTGGTACTTAATTTTCAATGATTGATTTTAACCTTTCAACATTTGGTGTTTTGTACTTAAATAAGACTTCAAACTTTGTTTTGAAATCATTTAAATATTTTTAAATGCAATTATTAAACAAAAATACAGTATAAATAAACAAATTTTCTCGTACCTACTCAAATAATCTAAGATTCTAAACCTATCCAAGCGTCAGTCCCACTCCCTAGACAACCCTTTTTGATAAATAAAGTCGAACCGGTTCATATTTTTTTTGCCCTTTTAATTTTCCGGGCTTCGTCTTATTAATCCAGACTGACTCGCATAACACACATGATTTTAGTGGGTGAGTCTCTCAGCGGAGATTTTCTGCATACACAACGCCTCGAACTCGAGACATGTTTAAACGATATCAAGCTGCTTACCACTTGAACCAACCCGGTTGGTTCATATTTAATAACAATGATTTTATTTAAATGTAGTATTATTTTTTATTGTTAATATTATTTTAAATAGTAAAATGGAGTTTTAGACCCATCCGAACCGAAACATAAAAAGAAAAGTTTAGGGGACCATTGTGCAAAACTAATAAACTAAAACAAGGATGAATATGATTGTGCAATCTAAGAGGAGAAGACAAAGGGTTGTGTTGTGTCGTGGGATTAAGGCTTTGTTTGCGGTTGAGGTTGCAAAATTAAGGTTTGAGACAAACCAAGGTTTTGCAAAAGCTAGTTTTTATAGCTTTTGGCAAACCAAGGTTTGAAAAGCTAGTTTGAGAGGCAAATTAAGGTTTTGACACTCAAAAGTTGTATGTTTTTTGTCGTTTTTGGGCAAACTAATATTTTAACACTCAAAAGCTGTCTGTTTTTAGTTGCTTATGACTTTTCAACTAGCTTTTTCACCCAGAAGCAATCGCAAACAGGCCTAAGACTACTTTCCAAAGCCACATCATTTCCTACACTCTCTATCTAATCTAGTACAATCATTCAACTGCGTGCTTTGTGATATTTAGATTTCACATTTTTGTATGTGTCGTGTTTTATATATTTTTTTAATCATACAAACACCATTATATATACGCATTGAACCTGTTATATAAGAACGGAGTCAGAATTTTTAATATAGTAAGATAAATAAAAAAATAAATGATTTGTGTATTGACGTAAGTAGACATCGTACAGGAATATATGATAACTGAGGTAGATGGAATGGATAATTATCCAAAATTTAAAGTATGGTATCATTTTAATCATTAAATTTTGAGTTGTTTCTTTGTTTGAAATATTATGTTCATAATTGTTAAATGTCTTGCATAACTTTCTGAGTATTTTTAAATGATGTTACGTTCATGATCATTAAATTTTTAATGATTTTTTTTGTTCTTGGCATGAATTTTTTTAGGAAACAATAAACTTTATAAAGCCCCTTGTAACAAGGAAAAATTCTACGACGCTTGACAGCTGTGCACCGTTGAGCACCATTAAATTAATTTATAAAGATTAAAAATTTAAATGACTCAACATATAATTATAAATTATTTAAATATATAATTATAAATTATTTAAAATAAAATATTAATTAAATTATTTTCCATATATATAATATTTTTTAATTTTTTTTAAAAATAATTGGATCAAATACCAACCTTAGTCAATTTAAAAAAACCCTAAATCTAATATTCAAATTTAAGGTTTAGGGTTTATGGTTTAAGGTTTATAATTTAGGGTTTATGGTTTAATGGTTTATATTTAAGATTTAGGGTTTATGATTTAAGATTTAGGGTTTTAGATTTCAAGTTTAGGGTTTTGAGTTCTAGGTTTAGGATTTTGGGTTTAGGGTTTTTATTTTTTAAATTGACTAAGATTGGTATTTGATCCAATTATTTTTAAAAAAGATTAAAAATATTATATAATAGAAAATAATTTAATTAATATTCAATTTAAATAATCTATAATTATATGTTTAAATAATTTATAATTATACGTTTAGTTCTTTAGATTTTTAAACTTTATAAATTAATTTAATGGTGCTCATTATTAGTGGTGCTCAGAGATGCTCGCCGAGAGTGATAAAATCATCCTATAACAAGACTGTAGACTGTGCTAAATGGGAGTATATATTTTAGGCATATGAAGATGTTTAGACAAAACATCTGATAGCAATTACAAGCTTGCAAAGGGCCTTCTTCCAAAGGTTAGCATCTCAGTTTAAAAGGCTTGTTAAAAGCTTTTTCCATCAGACCATTGTGTCTCTATTCTCTAAAAATAGAGGTGAGTTTGTTAAGCTCTTGCCCATCTTGAATTTGGGCGGTATTTCCCACTTTACTTTACCGACTCATACTCCAGAACACAACAGGACTGCTGAACGGAGACATCGTCACATAATGGAAACTGGACTTTCTCTACTTCACTTTGCATCCCTCCCAACAAAGTATTGGCCTCATGATTTTCTGGCAGATGTTTATCTTATTAATCAAATGCCACCACCAGTACTGGATAATGTATTACCTTATCTCCTCTTTCATCAACAAGCACTGAACTATGACAAGCTTCAACCGTTCGGATGCTTGTGCTTTCTTTGACTGAGACCATACACGACACATAAACTTGAGCCACGGTCCGTTGAATGTGTTTTTCTTGGATACTCTATGACGCAGTCTGCCTATAAATGCCTGGAGCCGACCACTAACAGAATCTATGTCTCTCGTCATGTTCAGTTTGTTTCTCACATCTTCTCTTTTGCTACACGACGTGTCTTTCCTATGCCACGATAACCAGATGCTTCATTGTCTACTATGCTACGATAATCTAATGTTTCATTGTCTCATATGCTACGCCAACCTGATGCTTCATTGTCTAATATGTCACGGCAACCTGATGATTCCATTGCCACACCAGTTTCCATGGGTAACTTGCCACGGTAACCTAATGATTCCATTGTCACACCAGTTTTCTTGGTTGATCTGCCATAGCAAGATGTCGCCCCCGACTTACCACAGCAAGCTATCTCTCACGACATGCCACAATATGATCTTCCGCAACAGCGGATTCGCCAGCCAAATTTAAGGTACTTTGGTCCTTCATTTGTTAATGCTACTACATGTCATCCTTTGCCTTCTACAATAGAGCCAAAGACTGTTACTCAAGCTCTTAAAGACCCACTATGGAGACAAACCATTGAGGATGAGTTTAATTCTTTGCTACGCAATCAAACATGGGATCTTATTCCACGATCTACACAATCTGTCGTGAGGTGTAAATGGGTATTCCGTGTGAAACGGTGTGCTGATGGCTTTGTTGATCGATACAAGGCTCAAGTGGTAGCGAAAGTGTATTCTCAAGAAATTGGTCGTGACTACTTTGAGACTTTTAGTCCTGTGATGAAACTTGTTACGATGCGTATTGTTTTCACTCTTGCCTTTTATCATGCATGGCCCATCAATCAACTTGACATTAATAACGCCTTCTTAAATGGCACCCTACATGAGAAAGTCTATCTAGAACAACCTCTGGGGTATATTGATTCTACTCACCCATCTCATATTTTTTGGTTGTGTAAAGCCTTGTATGGACTCAATCAAGCCCCGAGGGCATGATATGTTGAACTCTCTCAATTTCTCATTCACATTGGTTTTACGAAATCAAAGGCTGATGCCTCTATCTTCATCTATAATGCAAAGGGAGTTATTTTATACTTTCTAGTCTACGTGGACGATATTGTGCTTATTGGTAATAACACTGATTTTATTCCTCATTTCACCAACATATTATCTATGAAGTTTTCTTTGAAGGATATGGTCTTGCTCAGCCATTTTCTTGGCATTGAGGCTATTTCTACTCCTACTAGGTTGTTTTTATCTCATACGCAATATATTTCTGACATCTTGACTTAGTTTCAGATGGAAAATGCCAAGGGAATTTCCATACCTATGTCCTCTTCCGACAAGCTACCTCTGCCGGAGCCATCCACGGCACTTTATATTTTTTGGTATCGTCGACTACTTGGTCCCCTTTAGTATCTCACTCTTACTCGTCCAGATATTTTTTTTGCCGTGAATCGTCTGCTGCAATACATGCATAGTCATTCATTTGCACATTGGACATCAGCTAAGCGCATCATACGTTATCTCAAAGGAACATTATGCCATGGCATTCTTTTCGTTCGACATCTTCCCTTTATCTCACCGCCTTTGCCGATGCGGACTGGGGAGGATCCTCTACGGACGATCGATCCACTACTGGTTATGCTATTTATCTTGGATTTAATCTTATTTCTTGGAAGTCATCTCGTCAGAAAACTGTTTCTCATTCCTCCACAGAAGCTGAATATCGTGCCGTGACAAATGCAACTACTGAAGTGCTTTGGGTCCAACATCTCTCTTTTGCTACAATCTCAGTGCCACATATGTTTGCAAAAGTCCAGTTTTTCATTCTCGTATGAAGCATCTTGCCCTTGATTACTTCTTTGTTTGTGACTTAGTTGCCGCGGGTTCCCTACTTGTTCAACATATTCCATCCAAAGCTCAGATTGCGGACACGCTTACCAAACCGCTTGGTCGTAATCTCTTCATCCATTTTTGGTCCAAGATTGGAGTCTCTGATGGATCCTCTATCTTGTGGTGGAGTATTAAGGATAAAGATAAGATGAGATAACTTTTATCTCATTCAAATCCATGAGATAACTCTTAGTCAAATCTCATTCAAATCCTATCTTATCATATCTCTATCACAATCTTATCTTGTATTTAAATATTTGATTTCCTTTATCCTTGTATATTCATTTGTAAGCCTATATATAGGTCAATTGTAAATATTATCATTCATCAAATATACAAATCCTTTACAGGTTCAACATCTTCTGATTTATGAGTGAGGAAGAATATATATAATATATACATTGTATACTAAATATTCATATATATATATATATATATTAGAATTGATTATAACAAACGACGAACTGACTTAGATTGATTTAATAATTATTTTAATTTAAACTAATCTAACAATTATGTTAAGAATTGAGAGTGAAATATAAATTTTGTTATTAGTACAAATAATAATGCAATATGAATTAGTGGTAAAAAAAGTGAGAGGGTCAAATTTTGTGGGGGCAGAGAAAGAAACATTGGCACCCGATAGAATCTATACGACACCGTGTGGTCGGTAAATCTCAGAGAAATAGAGTTTGAAAAGGTAGATTTCTTTGTGTTGTGTTGTCGGGTCCAAATGGACAAATCAGCATTTCATTATCTGTTCAACTAATCTTATTAAACGTCCATTTACTTGGGACATTCATTTTACAAGCTTACGTGGGTAAATAAGCTTCCTATTGTTCTTGATTTACTTTTTTTTTCAAAAATAGGTACGATATAAAGTAACATTTAATCTTTGAACTTAATATTTTTTATTTTGACCCATGATTCCATGAATATATTTTTGTCCGTTGTAGCCCTTGAATTTGACTGTGGCTCACATTCGTGTGGAAACTTGGATTCCATCACACATTTTAGTCTTGAACATGGACGGAGGTAGAAACTTTGTATAAGGGGTTGATATAAAATTATAAAATTTTGGCGCGGCCAAAGTAAAAAAAGAGTTATTTTAAAATGACTAGAATTAAATAATTAATTTTCATTAGGGCCAAAATAATAACATTCCCATTTAGAATATAATGAAAGGTGTTAAATTGTATTTGTATGTCTGAGAGTAAGGATGTTCAAAAATACCCGACCCGGTTGACCCGACCAGTCAAACCGAACCTTAAAAAATCGGTTATTTTTTTTAAAAAATTACCCGTCCGGATTGAGTACCCGACCTGGTAGTTGGCCGGGTCTGGGCCGAATTTTTTTGACTGGGTACCCGACCCGTTATTTTTAATATATTTATTTTTTAGTTTTAAATTATATTTTTATTTTAGGTTTCTTAATATTTTTACTCTAAAACTAAATTTAAATCTCTAAATTATTTCTATATTTTTGTTATGTACTTTTAAGTTTTAAAATTTTCAAAAATATTTATATTAATTTGTTAATACAAGATTCGAAAGAAAAAAATAAGATTAATATTTTTAATGTCTTTTTGGTGATAAAATTTAATATATATATATCCAAATATTTTTATCTTAAAACTAACTTCAAATCACTATTTTTGTATTTGGATTATGTATTATAAACTTTTAGTTTTTATGTGTTTATTATGTGATTTTTTTAACTTTTAAATTTAAAAATAATTAAATAAATAAATGAAACAGGTACTCAATATCCAATTTTGCGAGTACCCGATAATTATGGGCCGGGACCAAGCTGAAAAATCTAATATTCGAAAAATCGGGTACTCGAAATGACTTGTACTCAGGAATAAACATCCCTAACTGAGAGTAGCTAACAAAGTAATTTGCCCATTAACCGGTAGAAGCGCCAAGGCCCATGCCAACTTATTGTTTCAACGAAATCTAAATTTAAAGATTAAATTGGAAATTGTTGTCCTTAATCTGAATGAAAAGTTACCAAGTTCAAGTTGATTTTACTGATAATACTTTTCATTTTTTATTGACAATAAATCAGTTTAGTTAGACATGTTCACTGATCGAGTTATCTATTTAAAATTCGGGATAATGTAGGTAAAAATATTAGACCCAAAACATAAGTTTATTTAAAATATGGGTCGAGCTAGGAAGGCATAAGTTTGACTTGTTCTTTTTTTATATGAATAATTGAGTTTTATTAGAAACAATAAAATGTTCAGCTATAAAGTGCTTAAGTATAATGAGAGATTCTGTAGATTATATCCATAAAAAACCGTACAGATAAAATAAAAAAACTCATAAAATTTAAAGACACAAAAAACTTCGAAACCCTCCTTTGAGATCATACGTTAAACTTATATTTGATTTTAATATAACAAGGACTTGTTTGCAAATAAGTAAATTTTTACGGCACTTGAATTTACTCACAAATTGACAAGCATTCGAACTTAAACAATTTCTAAGTCAACTTTTCGATCCCCAAAACTTTTCTAAGTGTTTTGGTACTCAAACCAGCCATTTTGGTAATTGAGTACCGGTACACGGCTATATGCGTACTGATACAATTTTTTGTATTGGAAAATGGTTTTAAACTTAATGGCTTACGAGTACCAGTACGGCTATACGCGTACCGGTACGGCTTTTTGAATCCGTTATCCGAAATAAGCTTTGAGTACCGGTATGGCTTAGGTGTATCGGTACGAGAGTTCAATATTTTTTAAACAAGTTTTGACCGTTATACTTGTCAGATTTTTGGAACCAAAATTTAAATAATTTTATACGTGTATGGGTACAGCTATACGCGTACGGATACGATGTGTTAACAAAATTTTTCAAGGATTCCAGTGAGTAAAACGAGTATCGTTACTGTACGACCCGTACCGAAACTCTTTGTAAAATCATCACTCCGTACCGATATGCCTGCCCGTGTACCGGTACAACTTTGTTGCAATGACTATTTCTATTTTGAGCATGCACCGATACGGATGCTCGTGTACCGATACCCCCTGTTGCCAGACAATATTTAATGGGGAAAATTGCAGCCCAACGACTCTATTCAATTTTCCAACAACCCAAACGGCTAGAAATCAATGAGGTGGTATAAAAACAAGTATTCAAAGCTTCTTCAACAACAAGACAACCATACTAAAGCATTCAAGCACCTATCCAACATCTTTGAGCTCAAATTGCAAAATTCTTGTAACCCACTTGAGTGATTCTTATTGTATTTCATTTTTCATAAGTTTGGGGTTTTAGTGAACTTTGAGTCGTTCAAACAATCATCCTTTAGAGGAATTTTATAGTTTGCTTCTTTGTATCTACCTTTAGGAAAATGAATTACTAGACTTTGGGGTATAAATCTAGGTGTTTGTGAGGTTATCTCCTTTAGCCAAAAATGAAAGACAAATTAGTGAATTTTCACAAAATCCTTAGTGTGGATAGCTAAGGTAGTGGATGTAGACTTGTTTAGAATGTTGAACCACTCTAAGCACTTGTGCAAATTTTCTTTCTTTTTGCATTTTGATTCCACCATTTTTTTAATTGTCAATTCACCCCCATTTGGCCATTTTCATTGATTGATCAACTCAACACCGTAGAAACCCAACAACGGTCATAAAATCTCATTGTCTCTATCCAACGAGACATTCCTGTGATGTAAGAGTGGTGAGCAAAACAAACAATCTTGCAAACTGCTCCGTTACCCAATTCTGATTGCATCGACAAATAACTATAAAAGAGGATCAAGCTATCTATGACCATCAACACTCCCAAATCAAAAACTAGCGTCATGAGGATCTTTGTACGAACACCAAACGATAACAAAGGTAGACATAAAATGTGTCATAAGACAGAGGCGTGTCTTAAAGACAGAAAAACATGACAAAAAGACAGAAAACAATGCAACAAGATGTATGAAAAATAAAAAAACAAAACAAAAATCTTTGTTTAAACTTAAAAAATAACAAAGAAAAAAAAGAGGATAAACAACAATGAAATATAAGGATAAAATGTATCCTATTATTTTATTTTATAAAATTTATATCATATAAAAATTAAATTTATAACAATATATAATACTACAATGTAAATAGTAAAAAACATATTAACTCGTCCATGTATAAAAGAATAAAAAATAATAATATATAAAATCATTAATTATTAAATTTAAAAGAAAATAACCATTTTAAATATAATATCAACAAGTTAAAAACATATTTTTAATAGTCTAAAGGTGATTACAAGGTAGTATTAGAGGTGGCAATCGGTTCGGGTTCGGTTTAGAATGCCATGTTCGGGTCTACATCGGGTCTCGAGTAAGGTAAATCGGTTTGAGTCTCGGGTCTCGAGTCAAGTTTGTCAAGCCTAGGTAGTATATGTTCATAGATATTCTTAACCCTTTGATAATGCACACATACCTTACAGACATTGTGATTGAATCCGGGTCTCCTATGATGAGCATCATTAACTTTTTCACTAGGACTATTTGTTGGGTTCAAGTTAAAACATATTTGGGTTAACTATTTACAAATATAAATATATTTAAGTAAAACATACAATTTATATTTGGGATCAAACTAGATTTGGACAGTTATAAAATATATTAGTATCATATACAGAGACGGACGCAAGATTTTATGCTAGGGGCGAACTCAGGGACGGACGCAGGATTTTATGCTATGGGGCAAATTTTTATATATCGTAAAACTATAGTAACATAAGTAAATGTAGAATAACAACCATAGTAACTAGTAAGATAAATACACACATCAAATAATGTTCTTCCTCGTTCTCAAACAACGATGATTTATAATTTGCACCAATATGCTAGAGTTTTACCTATTATAAATCAATAAAACTTAAACTATAAAAACTAGAGTTATAAGTTAACTCTTGAAATACTTAAGACTAAGTTAAAAATAACTTCTAAGAGAAGTAATGTAACGACCCAGATTTTTGAGTCAATAATGGGTGTTGACCCGTGTCTTGGACCAATGTGTCGGGCCGAGATGTTGGGCCATAATGGGCCTCCCTACGTTGTGGGCTTGCTTGGTGGTTTTGGGCTTGGCTTATGTTGGGCTTAAGGAAGGGTATTGTGGTAAAATCATAATTGAAGGAGACAAGGGCTGATGCCTCATTAAGGTGGGCTGTCATCCTTGTAAGAGGGTAAAGTCACCCTTGTCCTCTCTATCTATTCATCTCATTCTTCTAATTTCCACCCTAACCCAAAGTAAAAGATAGAAACTTGTTGTGGAAGAGTATGAATCTTGGATTGGCCATCAAGGAAGAGTTTATCAGCACCAAGGGATCTTTATTTCGAGCTAAACATCATTGGTTTTGGTAGGAGTTGGGTTTGAAGCTTGAAGCAAGGAAAGAGAGGTGGAAGAAGCTTGGTTACTCCTTAAGTTCGTGAATCTTGCTAAAGGTCAGTACATCTCTGACTCCTACATTTCATGAGCCTCACAAGATGATTGCTTTGCTTGGTTTATGTTCATGAGTAGCAAAGTTAGGGTTCTTGAGCTTTAAAACCCTATAATGGTAAATCACGTTTTGGGAGTTGATAATGGGTAAAACTGGTAGGAAACCACCTAATATGCTCTAAATAACTTGTAGGAAAGATTTGGGACTTAACCATGGGGTTAAGGGTGGGATTGGTGTAATCCCGAGCTCCAGGTTTCGAAATTTGGGCTCAAGTACCGGTACAGGGTGGCTGCGTACCGGTACTCCTTTGTATAATAAGGGACGGTGTGTGAGGGGCGTACCGGTACTCATCTCCGTGTATCGGTACCCCTCACTCAAATAGAAATCCAGTATCGGTTAGGCGTACCAGTATGCAAGGGGCGTATCGGTACACACTGTTACATTGCTTAGGATAGGCCTAGCGTACCGGTACGCGAAGGTTAAAGTACCGGTATAGGCTTGGATCAGTACGGAGCGATCCTAGTACCGATGCTGAGTACCGATACAGGGTAAGAGCGTATCGGTACGGCTTGTGGTCTAACTCTTCGAACCTAGTTAGGGTATCTGTACTCATAGGAGAGTATCGATACCAAGAGGACGGTACCGATACTTACCTTAGAGTATCGATACTTGCTGGGCAATCTGCCCAAGAAAGTTGAGTACGTGCTTGGGGGTTTTATAATTCGTGGTAAAGGGTCAGATAGGTCCCTAAAGGTATAAAACAAACTCCAAAACTGAGAAATTGAGGTTAGCAACCCATATGAGGATTAATGGCTAAGGGCTTGGTAATAGTTGGATGAGTTACTTGGAATAATAATCTATAGGGATCCGTGGTGGATCAATTATTGCTACGGGGTAGCTTGGGGTCCTTGTTGTATGCTGAAGGGACGCCCATATAGGCTGGTTGCCGTGAGTAATGAGATAATCTAATGATAAAGGCGTAAACGAATCCTAAAGTCATATATTAAATAGTGTAACAAATGAGTCATGCCTTGGGGCATTGGTAATGGTTAGCTGGATGCCTTTTATCTCTCGGTGAGATATATTGATGCTTGGGGGAACATGTGGTATCGTATGAGTCTTGGTTAGGAATTTGGATGTCCTAGAGTCAGTGCAAGGGCACTTAAATAAAGGGGATGGGTACTTCGGGCTATGTGATCGAGTACATCCGACGTATCCTTGGGCTATGTGATCTGGATGCGGTTCGAAACCTATCCTTGGGCTATGTGATCAGGATATGGAAACACAACTCGAAGGGCTATGTGATCTCGAGTAACTCGATGGGCTATGTGATCTCGAGTAATCCTGTTTGGCTATGTGATCGCATGATAAGACTGATTGTGGCTTATGTGATCCAAGTATGTCTAGGACCTATCTGTGGCTATAGTGATCCGGATATGATCCTTACCCAACTGCTATGTGATCACGGGAAACCCGACGGCTATGTGAGCACGGAAAATAGTAGGGCTTTGTTGGTCATTAGAGAATATATGTTATTTACGTAGCTGTGTGGATGATAGATGTTCGTTAATTTACCCTTGGGCTATGTGATCAGGGTAAGGTTGTTACTCGATGGGCTATGTGATCTCGGGTACGGGCTGTAATACCCTTGGGCTTTGTGATCAGAGTATAAGATGTAACTCGATGGGCTTGTGATCTCGGGTATAGGCTAGATAACTGTTGCGCGTAATAAGTGCTACGCAATTGTGCAAGTATACACGTCGCAAGTAATAAAGTGATATGAGTATCGAGTATCGTCTCCACAGGGATTGGTTTGGGCCACTTTGCTTAAGTTCTTTGCCTTTGTGAAAAGTAAAAACACAATTGATAATAGGAGTTCTAATTAACGAGTAAACTAAGAGCAATAAACTAAAAGAATAGATGAAAGAAAAAGAGAGAATAGGCCAGGTTATCGTGAGTTGAGGTGTGATAGCCGATTGGATCGTCTTGATAAAAAAGAGTGCAAGGGCAACTCGGTTGCCGTGGCAACTTTACTGCGTGGGTTGCCTTGGCAACTAATCGATGGTTGCTGGGCAACTAGCTGGGCAACTACTTGGGCGTCCGGGCAGCAACTTCAAGGTTCGTGAGCGTTCTTCAATGGTTTCTTCTTATCCCTAAGTCGAAACTCTAGCTACTTGTGCATGCCTTGATAATACATCCTGCGTGAATCAAGGGTGAACAACAACCAATCTTGCGCTCCTCTTAGCCGTTGAAATCCTTAACTTATTCCTAATTTGGATTAATCTTCACCATCAATAGATTGAATAAAGACCATACTCATTCGTTTCTTGAATCTAACTCTCCCGATATTAGATAAATAGATGAAGTTACGAGATCCTCTCCCAATTCACTCGCAAACAAGAATAAGAACCAAGAATGAGTAAACCTTGAATTGAAAGTGCAAACTCTTATTACCTAAACAAAATCCAATTGTTTCTCACAACAACAAAACACAATAACCCCAACCAATCAAGTTAGTTCATGGTTGGGTTCAAAAGATATGCAAAGAATAATCCCCAAACCATGAATCTAATGGAAGCAAAGAAGAAGAAGAAATCAAACTCTCTCCCTCCTTGCTATCTTGTCGAAATCTCTTCCTTCTTGCCCTTTGGAGTTGTCGAAAATCCTCTCCTCTTGCTCTCTTTGGAGTTGTCGAAATTCCCCTCATTTTTTATAGGGCTAGGCCAAAGTCCTTCTTTGAGGAGGAGTTTAAGTTGGAATTAAATTATATTTAAAGAATATAATTCTTTATTATAATTGTATTCCTACTAGAACTTCTCATATCTTCTTGGAATTTAATTCTTTTTTAATCTCTGCATGGAAATCAAATTCCTTTGGGTTTGGGCTTTGCTCCATGTCATCTTGGGCTTGTCTAGTCATCAATTTCGACTACCATATCACCTTTGCTCTTGTCGACAATTGCCATGGCAACTGGCTCGGCGTCTCCTTCATGCATTGCCCTGGCAACTAGCTCGGCGTCTCCTTCATGCATTGCCCTGGCAACTAGCTCTAGCCTTGTTTAGGCAAGTGATTCTGCACACACACAAAAACATACCAAAGCAACATCTTTTTCCACAAAAATCACCAAGTTATGTAATCAAGCTCAACGGTGGAAAGAAACATGAATTAATGCATGAATGACTAATTATGCAACTAATATGAGCTTAAGTCTAACAATAATATGAGTAAAAAGGGTAATAAAAATAGTACTTTTGAACACTTATCACGCCCCCAAACTCGAACTATTGCTTGTCCTCAAGCAATGCAAACTAACAATTACCTGCCAAGACTTTAATCAACAAAGACATGCTTCAAACTTGAATTCAAACCTCAGAACCGTGGCACAATGTATGATCACATTTTAATTTTTCGGATAGCACAAAAATTTCCCAGAACAAAACTATAATGCTCGTGACAATGTGTGCGTAGTTGTGTACAAGTTGATTTTCAAGATTCTATGTGAACAATAGGATTTTATCAATTTAATTACTGGGGCATTTATTTTTATTTTCACTAGAGCCAATTTCGGGCACCTCTAGCGATTCTTTAATGTGCATTAACTACTAGAGCCAGTTTTGGGCACCTCTAGCAAGAAAGTGCATTTACTACTAGAGCCAGTTTCGGGCACCTCTAGCAAGAATTTAACTTTTAATTTTCAATTTTAAATTTACCCAAATTTTAAGCAACCTAAGTTCACTAAGTTTCTTTCAATCAACAAGCCACAACCGTGTAAAAAAATTCAGCATCATAGTAAAATTCTATGTTCTTTTCATGTAATCCTAAAATTAAAGGTTCTTTAAATTAAGTGAAGTGGCAAAAATTCATCATTGGATATTCAACAAGTCTTAAGCAATTAAATCAAATTAAAGGCATGGCAAGTAACATATGCAACCATATGTGATTGCTAAAGATGAATGCAACTAAACATGAAACTAACTAGAAACCAACACCCCCCAAACTCGAGAGAAGCATTGTCCTCATTGCACGTAAAAGTGAAACAAAATTTAAAAGAAACTAAATAAAATGAGTTAGTCAGAGAGGTCGTCACCTCGAGTGATGAGTTTCCTTCGTGCCGTTTGCTTGATTCAATTTTCGGTCAGTGGTTGAATGCTTGTGGCTGGTACCGCGTGAATAGCATTGCCTTGATTTGGTTCATGTTTGCCGAAGCAGGTTTACTTACATGTGCATCAGTAGTTGCCGAAGCCATTGTTGTTGCCTGGGCATCACCAGTTTCTGTTGTTGTTGCTGTGGCAAGTAGTCGGCAGTGAATTTCCTTAGCATGGTGGTTGTGAGTCTTGTTGTGAAAAAGAAAAGAAAATAAAGAAAACCCGGAAACTAAAGATAATGAAGAAAAAAAAATATCTCCTAAAAATAAAAATGAAAATAAAAAGAAAATATTGAAAGGAGAGCATGCTCAGGCATCTCCTAAAGTGACCACTTCTAATGTTACTGCATATCTGAGAAAACTTGAGGAGAGTCATTTTCGATACTTCTTATAGTCCATCCGTACCCTCCATCGGGTGACAATATTGCCCAAAAAGAGTTGGGCCAATATGCTTGCCACTACTCCCTTTTGCGTTACCATGGTGGAGGTGTCTTTCTTCTTTGTTCGCTTGTAATCCATGTATACTCTCCACCTTGCTACTATTCCTGAAGGCACAAATATATTAATAGGAAAAATTATATCCATTCTCAACCATTCAATTACCTCATTCTTGTCGACTTCTATCATGGTTGGATGTAGCCTTTGTTGTCGTGGCAATTGCTGCTCAAGCCAATTGCCGTGGCAATCAGTTGTCAAATTTTACTTTAAGTCAAGGGAAGAATCAATTTTCTGAAGAGCTTTATGAATCCAAACACCTTTTTCTTTTGGCCTCTCAAACATCTCCATCAGTAGAGATTATGATGTCTTCAAATCTACCAACCTCGGTTCCTCAAGACATACCTGCAATGGACGAGGTGAGTTTTTAAATAATTCAAAAGGTTTAACTATTACCTGCTCATATTCCATTGGCAAAGTATTATCATCTCGTTGATCTTGCATGTGGACGTGTAATTGCCATGGCAATTGTAGATGAGAGCAATCTGCACATTCCTGCTTCAACATCAACGTTATAACTTTCTGGGCATCAGGTTCCTCAGAATTTGTTGTAGTATTGTTGTTCTCAGCTTCACCGAGTGTTGTCGCGACATTGCTCTGTTCAGGCTCCTCAATCATTGTCGAGGCAATTTATTGTTCAAGCTCATCATGTGTTGGGCAGTCTCTCTCATTGGCATCCTCTTGACTTTGAGGTTCTAGTTGTTCCTCACACATCGGAGAGATTTCTTTGTATTGCTCCTTATCCTCTTGCCTTGGGACGTCAGTATCCCTAGGAATGAATTGTTGGTGCATGTTATCCATGACATATGTGGATCTCCCCAATTGATCTTCTGAATCCCCCAAGGTTGCATCCCACTGAGCTATCCTCGTATCCATAGATTTTGATAGTTCTTGAATCTCTTCAATTGATCCGTCAAGTCTAGCCAAGGAAGCTAGTAACGTTTCCTCCAAGGAATTGGAATGCTCTTGAAAAGGACTACATTGCCATGGCATATCTGTTGTCGCGGCAAAATTGTTATGGTAAAATTTTTTTTGAGCTTTTTGACCATACCATGAAGAATTTTGCTGCTGGTTCCCTCTATGGTCCTCCATGTAGTTATATGCACCAAAAATGTGAGGGCAATTTTCAAACACATGATGTTCTCCACACATAGCACAAGATTTTTCCACGGTATAAGTTCTTTGGGCTTTTCTCGGTTGGTATAGGTAATCATCAAAGGGTGCAAGGAACTCTTGATTGGATTGATTCATATCTTCCAACATCATCTCTCGAATAGATTGGCTTTTATTTCCCGACATGTTGATGTTCCTTAACTTGTAGCGCACCTAAATTTTTTTTTTGATAAAACAAACAAAAAGAAAAGTTAGTAAAACTAATAGAAAAAAATGCAATAACAAAAACAACTAACACCAATTGCCAATCCCCGACAACGGCGCCAAAAACTTGTTGCGCGTAATAAGTGCTACGCAATTGTGCAAGTATACACGTCGCAAGTAATAAAGTGATATGAGTATCGAGTATCGTCTCCACGAGAGGATTGGTTTGGGCCACTTTGCTTAAGTTCTTTGACTTTGTGAAAAGTAAAAACACAATTGATAATATGAGTTCTAATTAACGAGTAAACTAAGAGCAATAAACTAAAAGAATAGATGAAAGAAAAAGAGAGAATAGGCCAGGTTATCGTGAGTTGAGGTGTGATAGCCGATTGGATCGTCTTGGTAAAAGAGTGCAAGGCAACTCTTCGTTGCCGTGGCAAACTACAGCGGGGTTGCCTTGGCAACTAATCGATGGTTGCCTGGGCAACTAGTTGGGCAACTACTTGGGCGTCTGGGCAGCAACTTCAAGGTTCGACGGCGTTCTTCAATGGTTTCTTCTTATCCCTAAGTCGAAACTCTAGCTACTTGTGCATGCCTTGATAATACATCCTGCGTGAATCAAGGGTGAACAACAACCAATCTTGCGCTCCTCTTAGCCGTTGAAATCCTTAACTTATTCTAAATTTGGATTAATCTTCACCATCAATAGATTGAATAAAGACCATACTCATTCGTTTCTTGAATCTAACTCTCCCGATAATAGATAAATAGATGAAGTTACGAGATCCTCTCCCAATTCACTCGCAAACAAGAATAAGAACCAAGAATGGGTAAATCTTGAATTGAAAGTGCAAACTCTTATTACCTAAACAAAATCCAATTGTTTCTCACAACAACAAAACACAATAACCCCAACCAATCAAGTTAGTTCATGGTTGGGTTCAAAAGATATACAAAGAATAATCCCCAAACCATGAATCTAATGGAAGCAAAGAAGAAGAAGGAATCAAACTCTCTCCCTCCTTGCTATCTTGTCGAAATCTCTTCCTTCTTGCCCTTTGGAGTTGTCGAAAATCCTCTCCTCTTGCTCTCTTTGGAGTTGTCGAAATTCCCCTCCTTTTTTATAGGGCTAGGCCAAAGTCCTTCTTTGAGGAGGAGTTTAAGTTGGAATTAAATTATATTTAAAGAATATAATTCTTTACTATAATTTTATTCCTACTAGAACTTCTCATCTCTTCTTGGAATTTAATTCTTCTTTAATCTCTGCATGGAAATCAAATTCCTTTGGGTTTGGGCTTTGCTCCACGTCATCTTGGGCTTGTCTAGTCATCAATTTCGACTACCATATCACCTTTGCTCTTGTCGACAATTGCCATGGCAACTGGCTCGACGTCTCCTTCATGCATTGCCCTGGCAACTAGCTCGGCGTCTCCTTCATGCATTGCCCTAGCAACTAGCTCTAGCCTTGTTTAGGCAAGTGATTCTGCACACACACAAAAACATACCAAAGCAACATCTTTTTCCACAAAAATCACCAAGTTATGTAATCAAGCTCAACGGTGGAAAGAAACATGAATTAATGCATGAATGACTAATTATGCAACTAATATGAGCTTAAGTCTAACAATAATATGAGTAAAAAGGGTAATAAAAATAGTACTTTTGAACACTTATCACGCCCCCAAACTCAAACTATTGCTTGTCCTCAAGCAAAGCAAACTAACAATTACCTGCCAAGACTTTAATCATCAAAGACATGCTTCAAACTTGAATTCAAACCACGGAACCGTGGCACAATGTATGATCACATTTTAATTTTTCGGATAGCACAAAAATTTCTCAGAACAAAACTATAATGCTCGTGAAAATGTGTGCGTAGTTGTGTACAAGTTGATTTTCAAGATTCTATGTTGAATTTCGGGCACCTCTAGCGATTCTTTAATGTGCATTAACTACTAGAGCCAGTTTTGGGCACCTCTAGCAAGAAAGTGCATTTACTACTAGAGCCAGTTTCGGGCACCTCTAGCAAGAATTTAACTTTTAATTTTCAATTTTAAATTTACCCAAATTTTAAGCAACCTAAGTTCACTAAGTTTCTTTCAATCAACAAGCCACAACCGTGTAAAAAAATTCAGCATCATAGTAAAATTCTAAGTTCTTTTCATGTAATCCTAAAATTAAAGGTTCTTTCAATTAAGTGCAGTGGCAAAAATTCATCATTGGATATTCAACAAGTCTTAAGCAATTAAATCAAATTAAAGGCATGGCAAGTAACATATGCAACCATATATGATTGCTAAAGATGAATGCAACTAAACATGAAACTAACTAGAAATCAACACCCCCCAAACTCGAGAGAAGCATTGTCCTCATTTCACGTAAAAGTGAAACAAAATTTAAAAGAAACTAAATGAAATGAGTTAGTCAGAGAGGTCATCACCTCGAGTGATGAGTTTCCTTCGTGCCGTTTGCTTGATTCAATTTTCGGTCAGTGGTTAAATGCTTGTGGCTGGTACCGCGTGAATAGCATTGCCTTGATTTGGTCCATGTTTGCCGATGCAGGTTTACTTACATGTGCATCGGTAGTTGCGAAAGCCATTGTTGTTGCACAGGCATCGCGCTTGATTTCTATTGTGGTTCTTTGTGGCAAGTAGTCGGGTGATGAATTTCCTTAGCATGGTGGTTGTGAGTCTTGTTGTGGAAAAGAAAATAAAAAAACCCGGAATATAAAGATAATGAAAAAAATATCTCCTAAAAATAAAAATGAAAATAAAAAGAAAATATTGAAAGGAGAGCATGCTCAAGCATCTCCTAAAGTGACAACTTCTAATGTTACTGCATATCTGAGAAAACTTGAGGAGAGTCGTTTCTGATACTTCTTATAGTCCATCCGTACCCTCCATCGGGTGACAATATTGCCCAAAAAGAGTTGGGCCAATGTGCTTGCCACTACTCCCTTTTGCGTTACCACGGTGGATGTGTCTTTCTTCTTTGTTCGCTTGTAATCCATGTAGACTCTCCACCTTGCTACTATTCCTGAAGGCACAAATATATTAATAGGAAAAATTATATCCATTCTCAACCATTCAATTACCTCATTCTTGTCGACTTCTATCATGGTTGGATGGAGCCTTTGTTGTCGTGGCAATTGCTGCTCAAGCCAATTGCCGTGGCAATCAATTGTCAAATTTTGCTTTAAGTCAAGGGAAGAATCAATTTTTCAAGAGCTTTATGAATCCAAACACCTTTTTCTTTTGGCCTCTCAAACATCTCCATCGGTAGAGATTTGATGTCTTCAAATCTACCAACCTCGGTTCCTCAAGACATACCTGCAATGTACGAGGTGAGTTTTTAAATAATTCAAAAGGTTTAACTATTACCTGCTTATATTCCATTGGCAAAGTATTATCATCTCGTTGATCTTGCATGTGGTCGTGTAATTGCCATGGCAATTGTAGATGAGAGCAATCTGCACATTCCTGCTTCAACATCAACGTTATAACTTTACGGGCATCGGGTTCCTCGGAATTTGTTGTAGTATTGTTGTTCTCGGCTTCACCGAAGTGTTGTCGCGACATTGCTCGTTCAGGCTCCTCAATCATTGTCGAGGCAATTTGTTGTTCAAGCTCATCATGTGTTGGGCAGTCTCTCTCATTGGCATCCTCTTGACTTTGAGGTTCTAGTTATTCCTCACACATCGGAGAGATTTCTTTGTATTGCTCCTTATCCTCTTGCCTTGGGACGTCAGTATCCCTAGGAATGAATTGTGGGTGCATGTTATCCATGACATATGTGGATCTCCCCAATTGATCTTTTGAATCCCCTAAGGTTGCATCCCACTGAGCTATCCTCGTATCCATAGATTTTGATAGTTCTCGAATCTCTTCAATTGATCCGTCAAGTCTAGCCAAGGAAGCTAGTAACGTTTCCTCCAAGGAATTGGAATGCTCTTGAAAAGGACTACATTGCCATGGCATATCTGTTGTCGCGGCAAAATTGTTATGGTAAAAAAAATTTGAGCTTTTTGACCATACAATGAGGAATTTTGCTGCTGGTTCCCTCTATGGTCCTCCATGTAGTTATATGCACCAAAAATGTGAGGGCAATTTTCAAACACATGATGTTCTCCACACATAGCACAAGATTTTTCCACGGTATAAGTTCTTTGGGCTTTTCTCTGTTGGTATAGGTAATCATCAAAGGGTGCAAGGAACTCTTGATTGGATTGATTCATATCTTCCAACATCATCTCTCGAATAGATTGGCTTTTATTTCCGACATGTTGATGTTCCTTAACTTGTAGCGCACCTAAAATTTTTTTTTTTGATAAAACAAACAAAAGAAAAGTTAGTAAAACTAATAGAAAAAATGCAATAACAAAACAACTAACACCAATTGCCAATCCCAAAACGGCGCCAAAAAACTTGTTGCGCGTAATAAGTGCTACGCAATTGTGCAAGTATACACGCGTCAAGTAATAAAGTGATATGAGTATCGAGTATCGTCTCCACTGGGGATTGGTTTGGGCCACTTTGCTTAAGTTTCTTGACCTTGTGAAAAGTAAAAACACAATTGATAATAGGAGTTCTAATTAACGAGTAAACTAAGAGCAATAAACTAAAAGAATAGATGAAAGAAAAAGAGAGAATATGCCAGGCTATCGTGAGTTGAGGTGTGATAGCCGATTGGATCGTCTTGGTAAAAGAGTGCAAGGGCAACTCAGTTGCCGTGGCAACTTACACAGCGGGTTGCCTTGGCAACTAATCGATGGTTGCCTAGGCAACTAGCTGTGCAACTACTTGGCGTCCGGGCAGCAACTTCAAGGTTGTGAGCGTTCTTCAATGGTTTCTTCTTATCCCTAAGTCGAAACTCTAGCTACTTGTGCATGCCTTGATAATACATCCTGCGTGAATCAAGGGTGAACAACAACCAATCTTGCGCTCCTCTTAGCCGTTGAAATCCTTAACTTATTCCTAATTTGGATTAATCTTCACCATCAATAGATTGAATAAAGACCATACTCATTCGTTTCTTGAATCTAACTCTCCCGATATTAGATAAATAGATGAAGTTTACGAGATCCTCTCCCAATTCACTCACAAACAAGAATAAGAACCAAGAATGAGTAAACCTTGAATTGAAAGTGCAAACTCTTATTACCTAAACAAAATCCAATTGTTTCTCACAACAACAAAACACAATAACCCCAACCAATCAAGTTAGTTCATGGTTGGGTTCAAAAGATATGCAAAGAATAATCCCCAAACCATGAATCTAATGGAAGCAAAGAAGAAGAAGAAATCAAACTCTCTCCCTCCTTGCTATCTTGTCGAAATCTCTTCCTTCTTGCCCTTTGGAGTTGTCGAAAATCCTCTCCTCTTGCTCTCTTTGGAGTTGTCGAAATTCCCCTCCTTTTTTATAGGGCTAGGCCAAAGTCCTTCTTTGAGGAGGAGTTTAAGTTGGAATTAAATTATCTTTATAGAATATAATTCTTTATTATAATTGTATTCCTACTAGAACTTCTCCTATCTTCTTGGAATTTAATTCTTCTTTAATCTCTGCATGGAAATCAAATTCCTTTTGGTTTGGGCTTTGCTCCACATCATCTTGGGCTTGTCTAGTCATCAATTTCGACTACCATATCAACTTTGCTCTTGTCGACAATTGCCATGGCAACTGGCTCGGCGTCTCCTTCATGCATTGCCCTGGCAACTAGCTCGGCGTCTCCTTCATGCATTGCCCTGGCAACTAGCTCTAGCCTTGTTTAGGCAAGTGATTCTGCATACACACAAAAACATACCAAAGCAACATCTTTTTCCACAAAAATCACCAAGTTATGTAATCAAGCTCAACGGTGGAAAGAAACATGAATTAATGCATGAATGACTAATTATGCAACTAATATGAGCTTAAGTCTAACAATAATATGAGTAAAAAGGGTAATAAAAATAGTACTTTTGAACACTTATCACGCCCCAAACTCGAACTATTGCTTGTCCTCAAGCAATGCAAACTAACAATTACCTGCCAAGACTTTAATCATCAAAGACATGCTTCAAACTTGAATTCAAACCTCCGAACCGTGGCACAATGTATGATCACATTTTAATTTTTCGGATAGCACAAAAATTTCCCAGAACAAAACTATAATGCTCGTGACAATGTGTGCGTAGTTGTGTACAAGTTGATTTTCAAGATTCTATGTGAACAATAGGCTTTTATCAATTTAATTACTGGGGCATTTATTTTTATTTTCACTAGAGCCAATTTCGGGCACCTCTAGCAAAGTAAGCAATTTCTCATTTTACTTTAGTCGTCTCTAGAGCCAATTTGGGCACCTCTAGCGATTCTTTAATGTGCATTAACTACTAGAGCCAGTTTTGGGCACCTCTAGCAAGAAAGTGCATTTACTACTAGAGCCAGTTTCGGGCACCTCTAGCAAGAATTTAACTTTTAATTTTCAATTTTAAATTTACCAATTTTTAAGCAACCTAAGTTCACTAAGTTTCTTTCAATCAACAAGCCACAACCGTGTAAAAAAATTCAGCATCATAGTAAAATTCTAAGTTCTTTTCATGTAATCCTAAAATTAAAGGTTCTTTCAATTAAGTGCAGTGGCAAAAATTCATCATTGGATATTCAACAAGTCTTAAGCAATTAAATCAAATTAAAGGCATGACAAGTAACATATGCAACCATATGTGATTGCTAAAGATGAATGCAACTAAACATGAAACTAACTAGAAACCAACACCCCCAAACTCGAGCGAAGCATTGTCCTCATTGCACGTAAAAGTGAAACAAAATTTAAAAGAAACTAAATGAAATGAGTTAGTCAGAGAGGTCGTCACCTCTAGTGATGAGTTTCCTTCGTGCCGTTTGCTTGATTCAATTTTCGGTCAGTGGTTGAATGCTTGTGGCTGGTACCGCGTGAATAGCATTGCCTTGATTTGGTCCATGTTTGCCGATGCAGGTTTACTTACATGTGCATCGTAGTTGCCGAAGCCATTGTTGTTGCACAGGCATCGCCTTGATTTACATTGTTGTTCTTTGTGGCAAGTCAAAGTGAATTTCCTTAGCATGGTGGTTGTGAGTCTTGTTGTGGAAAAGAAAATAAAGAAAACCGGAAACTAAAGATAATGAAGGAAAATAAAATATCTCCTAAAAATAAAAATGAAAAAAAAAAAGAAAAGAAAAAGAAAATATTGAAAGGAGAGCATGCTCAGGCATCTCCTAAAGTGACCACTTCTAATGTTACTGCATATCTGAGAAAACTTGAGGAGAGTCGTTTCCGATACTTCTTATATATTCCATCCGTACCCTCCATCGGGTGACAATATTGCCCACAAAGAGTTGGGCCAATGTGCTTGCCACTACTCCCTTTTGCGTTTCCATGGTGGAGGTGTCTTTCTTCTTTGTTCGCTTGTAGTCCATGTATACTATCCACCTTGCTACTATTCCTGAAGGCACAAATATATTAATAGGAAAAATTATATCCATTCTCAACCATTCAATTACCTCATTCCTTTTCGACTTCTATCATGGTTGGATGTAGCCTTTGTTGTTGTGGCAATTCTTTGCTCAAGCCAATTGCCGTGGCAATCGATTGTCAAATTTTGCTTTAAGTCAAGGGAAGAATCAAATTTTTCAAGAGCTTTATGAATCCAAACACCTTTTTCTTTTGGCCTCTCAAACATCTCCATCGGTAGAGATTTGATGTCTTCAAATCTACCAACCTCGGTTCCTCAAGACATACCGCAATGGACGAGGTGAGTTTTTAAATAATTCAAAAGGTTTAACTATTACCTGCTCATATTCCATTGGCAAAGTATAATCATCTCGTTGATCTTGCATGTGGTCGTGTAATTGCCGTGGCAATTGTAGATGAGAGCAATCTGCACATTCCTGCTTCAACATCAACGTTATAACTTTCTGGGCATCAGGTTCCTCAGAATTTGCTGTAGTATTGTTGTTCTCAGCTTCACCGAGTGTTGTCGCGACATTGCTCTGTTCAGGCTCCTCAATCATTGTCGAGGCAATTTGTTGTTCAAGCTCATCATGTGTTGGGCAGTCTCTCTCATTGGCATCCTCTTGACTTTGAGGTTCTAGTTGTTCCTCACACATCGGAGAGATTTCTTTGTATTGCTCCTTATCCTCTTGCCTTGGGACGTCAGTATCCCTAGGAATGAATTGTTGGTGCATGTTATCCATGACATATGTGGATCTCCCCAATTGATCTTTTGAATCCCCTAAGGTTGCATACCACTGAGCTATCCTCGTATCCATAGATTTTGGTAGTTCTCGAATCTCTTCAATTGATCCGTCAAGTCTAGCTAAGGAAGCTAGTAACGTTTCCTCCAAGGAATTGGAATGCTCTTGAAAAGGACTACATTGCCATGGCATATCTGTTGTCGCGGCAAAATTGTTATGGTAAAAAATATTTTTGAGCTTTTTGACCATACCATGAAGAATTTTGCTGCTGGTTCCCTCTATGGTCCTCCATGTAGTTATATGCACCAAAAATGTGAGGGCAATTTTCAAACACATGATGTTCTCCACACATAGCACAAGATTTTTCCACGGTATAAGTTCTTTGGGCTTTTCTCGGTTGGTATAGGTAATCATCAAAGGGTGCAAGGAACTCTTGATTGGATTGATTCATATCTTCCAACATCATCTCTCGAATAGATTGGCTTTTATTTCCCGACATGTTGATGTTCCTTAACTTGTAGCGCACCTAAATTTTTTTTTTTGATAAAACAAACAAAAAGAAAAGTTAGTAAAACTAATAGAAAAAATGCAATAACAAAAACAACTAACACCAATTGCCAATCCCGACAACGGCGCCAAAAACTTGTTGCGCGTAATAAGTGCTACGCAATTGTGCAAGTATACACGTCGCAAGTAATAAAGTGATATGAGTATCGAGTATCGTCTCCACAGGGATTGGTTTGGGCCACTTTGCTTAAGTTACTACACTGTGAAATGTAAAAACACAATTGATAATATGAGTTCTAATTAACGAGTAAACTAAGAGCAATAAACTAAAAGAATAGATGAAAGAAAAAAAGAGAGAATAGCCGGGTTATTGTGAGTTGAGGTGTGATAGCCGATTGGATCGTCTTGGTAAAAGAGTGCAAAGGGCAACTCGGTTGCCGTGGCAACTTGTACTGTGGGGTTGCCTTGGCAACTAATCGATGGTTGCCTGGGCAACTAGCTGGGCAACTACTTGGGCGTCTCGGGCAGCAACTTCAAGGTTCGTGGCGTTCTTCAATGGTTTCTTCTTATCCCTAAATCGAAACTCTAGCTACTTGTGCATGCCTTGATAATACATCCTGCGTGAATCAAGGGTGAACAACAACCAATCTTGCACTCCTCTTAGCCGTTGAAATCCTTAACTTATTCCTAAGTGGATTAATCTTCATCATCAATAGATTGAATAAAGACCATACTCATTCGTTTCTTGAATCTAACTCTCCCGATATTAGATAAATAGATGAAGTTACGAGATCCTCTCCCAATTCACTCGCAAACAAGAATAAGAACCAAGAATGGGTAAACCTTGAATTGAAAGTGCAAACTCTTATTACCTAAACAAAATCCAATTGTTTCTCACAACAACAAAACACAATAACCCCAACCAATCAAGTTAGTTCATGGTTGGGTTCAAAAGATATACAAAGAATAATCCCCAAACCATGAATCTAATAGAAACAAAGAAGAAGAAGAAATCAAACTCTCTCCCTCCTTGCTATCTTGTCGAAATCTCTTCCTTCTTGCCCTTTGGAGTTGTCGAAAATCCTCTCCTCTTGCTCTCTTTTGAGTTGTCGAAATTTCCTTTTTTTTATAGGGCTAGGCCAAAGTCCTTCTTTGAGGAGGAGTTTAAGTTGGAATTAAATTATATTTAAAGAATATAATTCTTTATTATAATTTTATTCCTACTAGAATTTCTCATATCTTCTTGGAATTTAATTCTTCTTTAATCTCTGCATGGAAATCAAATTCCTTTGGGTTTGGGCTTTGCTCCACGTCATCTTGGGCTTGTCTAGTCATCAATTTCGACTACCATATCACCTTTGCTCTTGTCGACAATTGCCATGGCAACTGGCTCAAGCGCTCCTTCATGCATTGCCACGGCAACTAGCTCGGCGTCTCCTTCATGCATTGCCCTAGCAACTAGCTCTAGCCTTGTTTAGGCAAGTGATTCTGCACACACACACAAAAACATACCAAAGCAACATCTTTTCCACAAAAATCACCAAGTTATGTAATCAAGCTCAACGGTGGAAAGAAACATGAATTAATGCATGAATGACTAATTATGCAACTAATATGAGCTTAAGTCTAACAATAATATGAGTAAAAAGGGTAATAAAAATAGTACTTTTGAACACTTATCACGCCCCCAAACTCAAACTATTGCTTGTCCTCAAGCAAAGCAAACTAACAATTACCTGCCAAGACTTTAATCATCAAAGACATGCTTCAAACTTGAATTCAAACCACGGAACCGTGGCACAATGTATGATCACATTTTAATTTTTCGGATAGCACAAAAATTTCTCAGAACAAAACTATAATGCTCGTGACAATGTGTGCGTAGTTGTGTACAAGTTGATTTTCAAGATTCTATGTTGAATTTCGGGCACCTCTAGCGATTCTTTAATGTGCATTAACTACTAGAGCCAATTTTTGGGCACCTCTAGCAAGAAAGTGCATTTACTAGTTTTGAGCACCTCTAGCAAGAAAGTGCATTTACTACTAGAGCAGGCACCTCTAGCAAGAATTTAACTTTTAATTTTCAATTTTAAATTTACCCAAATTTTAAGCAACCTAAGTTCACTAAGTTTCTTTCAATCAACAAGCCACAACCGTGTAAAAAAATTCAGCATCATAGTAAAATTCTAAGTTCTTTTCATGTAATCCTAAAATTAAAGGTTCTTTCAATTAAGTGCAGTGGCAAAAATTCATCATTGGATATTCAACAAGTCTTAAGCAATTAAATCAAATTAAAGGCATGGCAAGTAACATATGCAACCATATATGATTGCTAAAGATGAATGCAACTAAACATGAAACTAACTAGAAATCAACACCCCCCAAACTCGAGAGAAGCATTGTCCTCATTTCACGTAAAAGTGAAACAAAATTTAAAAGAAACTAAATGAAATGAGTTAGTCAGAGAGGTCATCACCTCGAGTGATGAGTTTCCTTCGTGCCGTTTGCTTGATTCAATTTTCGGTCAGTGGTTAAATGCTTGTGGCTGGTACCGCGTGAATAGCATTGCCTTGATTTGGTCCATGTTTGCCGATGCAGGTTTACTTACATGTGCATCAGTAGTTGCCGAAGCCATTGTTGTTGCCTGGGCATCGCCAGTTTCTATTGTGGTTGCTGTGGCAAGTAGTCGGCAGTGAATTTCCTTAGCATGGTGGTTGTGAGTCTTGTTGTGGAAAAGAAAATAAAGAAAACCCGGAATATAAAGATAATGAAAAAAAAATATCTCCTAAAAATAAAAATGAAAATAAAAAGAAAATATTGAAAGGAGAGCATGCTCAAGCATCTCCTAAAGTGACAACTTCTAATGTTACTGCATATCTGAGAAAACTTGAGGAGAGTCGTTTCTGATACTTCTTATAGTCCATCCGTACCCTCCATCGGGTGACAATATTGCCCAAAAAGAGTTGGGCCAATGTGCTTGCCACTACTCCCTTTTGCGTTACCACGGTGGATGTGTCTTTCTTCTTTGTTCGCTTGTAATCCATGTAGACTCTCCACCTTGCTACTATTCCTGAAGGCACAAATATATTAATAGGAAAAATTATATCCATTCTCAACCATTCAATTACCTCATTCTTGTCGACTTCTATCATGGTTGGATGGAGCCTTTGTTGTCGTGGCAATTGCTGCTCAAGCCAATTGCCGTGGCAATCAATTGTCAAATTTTGCTTTAAGTCAAGGGAAGAATCAATTTTCTGAAGAGCTTTATGAATCCAAACACCTTTTTCTTTTGGCCTCTCAAACATCTCCATCAGTAGAGATTTCGATGTCTTCAAATCTACCAACCTCGGTTCCTCAAGACATACCTGCAATGTACGAGGTGAGTTTTTAAATAATTCAAAAGGTTTAACTATTACCTGCTTATATTCCATTGGCAAAGTATTATCATCTCGTTGATCTTGCATGTGGTCGTGTAATTGCCATGGCAATTGTAGATGAGAGCAATCTGCACATTCCTGCTTCAACATCAACGTTATAACTTTCTGGGCATCAGGTTCCTCAGAATTTGTTGTAGTATTGTTGTTCTCAGCTTCACCGAGTGTTGTCGCGACATTGCTCTGTTCAGGCTCCTCAATCATTGTCGAGGCAATTTGTTGTTCAAGCTCATCATGTGTTGGGCAGTCTCTCTCATTGGCATCCTCTTGACTTTGAGGTTCTAGTTATTCCTCACACATCGGAGAGATTTCTTTGTATTGCTCCTTATCCTCTTGCCTTGGGACGTCAGTATCCCTAGGAATGAATTGTGGGTGCATGTTATCCATGACATATGTGGATCTCCCCAATTGATCTTTTGAATCCCCTAAGGTTGCATCCCACTGAGCTATCCTCGTATCCATAGATTTTGATAGTTCTCGAATCTCTTCAATTGATCCGTCAAGTCTAGCCAAGGAAGCTAGTAACGTTTCCTCCAAGGAATTGGAATGCTCTTGAAAAGGACTACATTGCCATGGCATATCTGTTGTCGCGGCAAAATTGTTATGGTAAAAAAAATTTGAGCTTTTTGACCATACAATGAGGAATTTTGCTGCTGGTTCCCTCTATGGTCCTCCATGTAGTTATATGCACCAAAAATGTGAGGGCAATTTTCAAACACATGATGTTCTCCACACATAGCACAAGATTTTTCCACGGTATAAGTTCTTTGGGCTTTTCTCTGTTGGTATAGGTAATCATCAAAGGGTGCAAGGAACTCTTGATTGGATTGATTCATATCTTCCAACATCATCTCTCGAATAGATTGGCTTTTATTTCCCGACATGTTGATGTTCCTTAACTTGTAGCGCACCTAAATTTTTTTTTTGATAAAACAAACAAAAAGAAAAGTTAGTAAAACTAATAGAAAAAATGCAATAACAAAAACAACTAACACCAATTGCCAATCCCCGAAAACGGCGCCAAAAACTTGTTGCGCGTAATAAGTGCTACGCAATTGTGCAAGTATACACGTCGCAAGTAATAAAGTGATATGAGTATCGAGTATCGTCTCCACAGGGATTGGTTTGGGCCACTTTGCTTAAGTTACTGCACTGTGAAAAGTAAAAACACAATTGATAATAGGAGTTCTAATTAACGAGTAAACTAAGAGCAATAAACTAAAAGAATAGATGAAAGAAAAAGAGAGAATATGCCAGGCTATCGTGAGTTGAGGTGTGATAGCCGATTGGATCGTCTTGGTAAAAGAGTGCAAGGGCAACTCAGTTGCCGTGGCAACTTGTACAGTGGGTTGCCTTGGCAACTAATCGATGGTTGCCTAGGCAACTAGCTGTGCAACTACTTGGGCGTCTGGGCAGCAACTTCAAGGTTCGGCGAAGCGTTCTTCAATGGTTTCTTCTTATCCCTAAGTCGAAACTCTAGCTACTTGTGCATGCCTTGATAATACATCCCTGCGTGAATCAAGGGTGAACAACAACCAATCTTGCGCTCCTCTTAGCCGTTGAAATCCTTAACTTATTCCTTTGGATTAATCTTCACCATCAATAGATTGAATAAAGACCATACTCATTCGTTTCTTGAATCTAACTCTCCCGATATTAGATAAATAGATGAAGTTACGAGATCCTCTCCCAATTCACTCACAAACAAGAATAAGAACCAAGAATGAGTAAACCTTGAATTGAAAGTGCAAACTCTTATTACCTAAACAAAATCCAATTGTTTCTCACAACAACAAAACACAATAACCCCAACCAATCAAGTTAGTTCATGGTTGGGTTCAAAAGATATGCAAAGAATAATCCCCAAACCATGAATCTAATGGAAGCAAAGAAGAAGAAGAAATCAAACTCTCTCCCTCCTTGCTATCTTGTCGAAATCTCTTCCTTCTTGCCCTTTGGAGTTGTCGAAAATCCTCTCCTCTTGCTCTCTTTGGAGTTGTCGAAATTCCCCTCCTTTTTTATAGGGCTAGGCCAAAGTCCTTCTTTGAGGAGGAGTTTAAGTTGGAATTAAATTATCTTTATAGAATATAATTCTTTATTATAATTGTATTCCTACTAGAACTTCTCCTATCTTCTTGGAATTTAATTCTTCTTTAATCTCTGCATGGAAATCAAATTCCTTTTGGTTTGGGCTTTGCTCCACATCATCTTGGGCTTGTCTAGTCATCAATTTCGACTACCATATCAACTTTGCTCTTGTCGACAATTGCCATGGCAACTGGCTCGGCGTCTCCTTCATGCATTGCCCTGGCAACTAGCTCGGCGTCTCCTTCATGCATTGCCACGGCAACTAGCTCTAGCCTTGTTTAGGCAAGTGATTCTGCATACACACAAAAACATACCAAAGCAACATCTTTTTCCACAAAAATCACCAAGTTATGTAATCAAGCTCAACGGTGGAAAGAAACATGAATTAATGCATGAATGACTAATTATGCAACTAATATGAGCTTAAGTCTAACAATAATATGAGTAAAAAGGGTAATAAAAATAGTACTTTTGAACACTTATCACGCCCCAAACTCGAACTATTGCTTGTCCTCAAGCAATGCAAACTAACAATTACCTGCCAAGACTTTAATCATCAAAGACATGCTTCAAACTTGAATTCAAACCTCCGAACCGTGGCACAATGTATGATCACATTTTAATTTTTCGGATAGCACAAAAATTTCCCAGAACAAAACTATAATGCTCGTGACAATGTGTGCGTAGTTGTGTACAAGTTGATTTTCAAGATTCTATGTGAACAATAGGCTTTTATCAATTTAATTACTGGGGCATTTATTTTTATTTTCACTAGAGCCAATTTCGGGCACCTCTAGCAAAGTAAGCAATTTCTCATTTTACTTTAGTCGTCTAGAGCCAATTTCGGGCACCTCTAGCGATTCTTTAATGTGCATTAACTACTAGAGCCAGTTTTGGGCACCTCTAGCAAGAAAGTGCATTTACTACTAGAGCCAGTTTCGGGCACCTCTAGCAAGAATTTAACTTTTAATTTTCAATTTTAAATTTACCAATTTTTAAGCAACCTAAGTTCACTAAGTTTCTTTCAATCAACAAGCCACAACCGTGTAAAAAAATTCAGCATCATAGTAAAATTCTAAGTTCTTTTCATGTAATCCTAAAATTAAAGGTTCTTTCAATTAAGTGCAGTGGCAAAAATTCATCATTGGATATTCAACAAGTCTTAAGCAATTAAATCAAATTAAAGGCATGACAAGTAACATATGCAACCATATGTGATTGCTAAAGATGAATGCAACTAAACATGAAACTAACTAGAAACCAACACCCCCAAACTCGAGCGAAGCATTGTCCTCATTGCACGTAAAAGTGAAACAAAATTTAAAAGAAACTAAATGAAATGAGTTAGTCAGAGAGGTCGTCACCTCTAGTGATGAGTTTCCTTCGTGCCGTTTGCTTGATTCAATTTTCGGTCAGTGGTTGAATGCTTGTGGCTGGTACCGCGTGAATAGCATTGCCTTGATTTGGTCCATGTTTGCCGATGCAGGTTTACTTACATGTGCATCAGTAGTTGCCGAAGCCATTGTTGTTGCCTGGGCATCGCCAGTTTCTGTTGTGGTTGCTGTGGCAAGTAGTCGGCAGTGAATTTCCTTAGCATGGTGGTTGTGAGTCTTGTTGTGGAAAAGAAAATAAAGAAAACCCGGAAACTAAAGATAATGAAGGAAAATAAAATATCTCCTAAAAATAAAAATGAAAATAAAAAGAAAAAGAAAAAGAAAATATTGAAAGGAGAGCATGCTCAGGCATCTCCTAAAGTGACCACTTCTAATGTTACTGCATATCTGAGAAAACTTGAGGAGAGTCGTTTCCGATACTTCTTATATATTCCATCCGTACCCTCCATCGGGTGACAATATTGCCCACAAAGAGTTGGGCCAATGTGCTTGCCACTACTCCCTTTTGCGTTTCCATGGTGGAGGTGTCTTTCTTCTTTGTTCGCTTGTAGTCCATGTATACTATCCACCTTGCTACTATTCCTGAAGGCACAAATATATTAATAGGAAAAATTATATCCATTCTCAACCATTCAATTACCTCATTCCTTTCGACTTCTATCATGGTTGGATGTAGCCTTTGTTGTTGTGGCAATTGCTGCTCAAGCCAATTGCCGTGGCAATCAGTTGTCAAATTTTGCTTTAAGTCAAGGGAAGAATCAAATTTTCTGAAGAGCTTTATGAATCCAAACACCTTTTTCTTTTGGCCTCTCAAACATCTCCATCAGTAGAGATTTCGATGTCTTCAAATCTACCAACCTCGGCTCCTCAAGACATACCTGCAATGGACGAGGTGAGTTTTTAAATAATTCAAAAGGTTTAACTATTACCTGCTCATATTCCATTGGCAAAGTATAATCATCTCGTTGATCTTGCATGTGGTCGTGTAATTGCCGTGGCAATTGTAGATGAGAGCAATCTGCACATTCCTGCTTCAACATCAACGTTATAACTTTCGGGCATCGGGTTCCTCGAGAATTTGCTGTAGTATTGTTGTTCTCGGCTTCACCGAGTGTTGTCGCGACATTGCTCGCATTCAGGCTCCTCAATCATTGTCGAGGCAATTTGTTGTTCAAGCTCATCATGTGTTGGGCAGTCTCTCTCATTGGCATCCTCTTGACTTTGAGGTTCTAGTTGTTCCTCACACATCGGAGAGATTTCTTTGTATTGCTCCTTATCCTCTTGCCTTGGGACGTCAGTATCCCTAGGAATGAATTGTTGGTGCATGTTATCCATGACATATGTGGATCTCCCAATTGATCTTTTGAATCCCCTAAGGTTGCATACCACTGAGCTATCCTCGTATCCATAGATTTTGGTAGTTCTCGAATCTCTTCAATTGATCCGTCAAGTCTAGCTAAGGAAGCTAGTAACGTTTCCTCCAAGGAATTGGAATGCTCTTGAAAAGGACTACATTGCCATGGCATATCTGTTGTCGCGGCAAAATTGTTATGGTAAAAAATATTTTTGAGCTTTTTGACCATACCATGAAGAATTTTGCTCTTTGGTTCCCTCTATGGTCCTCCATGTAGTTATATGCACCAAAAATGTGAGGGCAATTTTCAAACACATGATGTTCTCCACACATAGCACAAGATTTTTCCACGGTATAAGTTCTTTGGGCTTTTCTCGGTTGGTATAGGTAATCATCAAAGGGTGCAAGGAACTCTTGATTGGATTGATTCATATCTTCCAACATCATCTCTCGAATAGATTGGCTTTTATTTCCCGACATGTTGATGTTCCTTAACTTGTAGCGCACCTAAATTTTTTTTTGTTAAAACAAACAAAAAGAAAAGTTAGTAAAACTAATAGAAAAAAATGCAATAACAAAAACAACTAACACCAATTGCCAATCCCCGGCAACGGCGCCAAAAACTTGTTGCGCGTAATAAGTGCTACGCAATTGTGCAAGTATACACGTCGCAAGTAATAAAGTGATATGAGTATCGAGTATCGTCTCCACAGGGATTGGTTTGGGCCACTTTGCTTAAGTTACTACACTGTGAAATGTAAAAACACAATTGATAATATGAGTTCTAATTAACGAGTAAACTAAGAGCAATAAACTAAAAGAATAGATGAAAGAAAAAGAGAGAATAAGCCAGGTTATTGTGAGTTGAGGTGTGATAGCCGATTGGATCGTCTTGGTAAAAGGGTGCAAGGGCAACTCAGTTGCCGTGGCAACTTGCACAGCGGGGTTGCCTTGGCAACTAATCGATGGTTGCCTGGGCAACTAGCTGGGCAACTACTTGGGCGTCTGGGCAGCAACTTCAAGGTTCGGCGAAGCGTTCTTCAATGGTTTCTTCTTATCCCTAAATCGAAACTCTAGCTACTTGTGCATGCCTTGATAATACATCCCTGCGTGAATCAAGGGTGAACAACAACCAATCTTGCACTCCTCTTAGCCGTTGAAATCCTTAACTTATTCCTAAGCTGGATTAATCTTCATCATCAATAGATTGAATAAAGACCATACTCATTCGTTTCTTGAATCTAACTCTCCCGATATTAGATAAATAGATGAAGTTAAGAGATCCTCTCCCAATTCACTCGCAAACAAGAATAAGAACCAAGAATGAGTAAACCTTGAATTGAAAGTGCAAACTCTTATTACCTAAACAAAATCCAATTGTTTCTCACAACAACAAAACACAATAACCCCAACCAATCAAGTTAGTTCATGGTTGGGTTCAAAAGATATACAAAGAATAATCCCCAAACCATGAATCTAATAGAAACAAAGAAGAAGAAGAAATCAAACTCTCTCCCTCCTTGCTTTCTTGTCGAAATCTCTTCCTTCTTGCCCTTTGGAGTTGTCGAAAATCCTCTCCTCTTACTCTCTTTGGAGTTGTCGAAATTCCCCTCCTTTTTTATAGGGCTAGGCCAAAGTCCTTCTTTGAGGAGGAGTTTAAGTTGGAATTAAATTATCTTTAAAGAATATAATTCTTTATTATAATTGTATTCCTACTAGAATTTCTCCTATCTTCTTGGAATTTAATTCTTCTTTAATCTCTGCATGGAAATCAAATTCCTTTGGGTTTGGGCTTTGCTCCACGTCATATTGGGCTTGTCTAGTCATCAATTTCGACTACCATATCACCTTTGCTCTTGTCGACAATTGCCATGGAAACTGGCTCGGCGTCTCCTTCATGCATTGCCCTGGCAACTAGCTCGGCGTCTCCTTCATGCATTGCCCTGGCAACTAGCTCTAGCCTTGTTTAGGCAAGTGATTCTGCACACACACAAAAACATACCAAAGCAACATCTTTTTCCACAAAAATCACCAAGTTATGTAATCAAGCTCAACGGTGGAAAGAAACATGAATTAATGCATGAATGACTAATTATGCAACTAATATGAGCTTAAGTCTAACAATAATATGAGTAAAAAGGGTAATAAAAATAATACTTTTGAACACTTATCACGTCCCCAAACTCGAACTATTGCTTGTCCTCAAGCAATGCAAACTAACAATTACCTGCCAAGACTTTAATCATCAAAGACATGCTTCAAACTTGAATTCAAACCTCGGAACCGTGGCACAATGTATGATCACATTTTAATTTTTCGGTTAGCACAAAAATTTCCCGGAACAAAACTATAATACTCGTGACAATGTGTGCGTAGTTGTGTACAAGTTGATTTTCAAGATTCTATGTGAACAATAGGCTTTTATCAATTTAATTACTGGGGCATTTATTTTTATTTTCACTAGAGCCAATTTCGGGCACCTCTAGCAAAGTAAGCAATTTCTCATTTTACTTTAGTCGTCTAGAGCCAATTTCGGGCACCTCTGGCGACTCTTTAAAGTGCATTAACTACTAGAGCCAGTTTTGGGCACCTCTAGCAAGAAAGTGCATTTACTACTAGAGCCAGTTTCGGGCACCTCTAGCAAGAATTTAACTTTTAATTTTCAATTTTAAATTTACCCAAATTTTAAGCAACCTAAGTTCACTAAGTTTCTTTCAATCAACAAGCCACAACCGTGTAAAAAAAATTCAGCATCATAGTAAAATTCTAAGTTCTTTTCATGTAATCCTAAAATTAAAGGTTCTTTCAATTAAGTGCAGTGGCAAAAATTCATCATTGGATATTCAACAAGTCTTAAGCAATTAAATCAAATTAAAGGCATGGCAAGTAACATATTCAACCATATGTGATTGCTAAAGATGAATGCAACTAAACATGAAACTAACTAGAAACCAAAACCCCCCAAACTCGAGAGAAGCATTGTCCTCATTGCACGTAAAAGTGAAACAAAATTTAAAAGAAACTAAATGAAATGAGTTAGTCAGAGAGGTCGTCACCTCGAGTGATGAGTTTCCTTCGTGCCGTTTGCTTGATTCAATTTTTGGTCAGTGGTTGAATGCTTATGGCTGGTACCGCGTGAATAGCATTGCCTTGATTTGGTCCATGTTTGCCGATGCAGGTTTACTTGCATGTGCATTAGTAGTTGCCGAAGCCATTGTTGTTGCCTGGGCATCGCCAGTTTCTGTTGTCGTTGCTGTGGCAAGTAGTCGGCAGTGAATTTCCTTAGCATGGTGGTTGTGAGTCTTGTTGTGGAAAAGAAAATAAAGAAAACCCGAAAACTAAAGATAATGAAGAAAAATAAAATATCTCCTAAAAATAAAAATGAAAATAAAAAGAAAAAGAAAAAGAAAATATTGAAAGGAGAGCATGCTCAGGCATCTCCTAAAGTGACCACTTCTAATGTTACTGCATATCTGAGAAAACTTGAGGAGAGTCATTTTCGATACTTCTTATAGTCCATCCGTACCCTCCATTGGGTGACAATATTGCCCAAAAAGAGTTGGGCCAATGTGCTTGCCACTACTCCCTTTTGCGTTACCATGGTGGAGGTGTCTTTCTTCTTTGTTCGCTTGTAGTGCATGTATACTCTCCACCTTGCTACTATTCCTGAAGGCACAAATATATTAATAGGAAAAATTATATCCATTCTCAACCATTCAATTACCTCATTCTTGTCGACTTCTATCATGGTTGGATGTAGCCTTTGTTGTCGTGGCAATTGCTGCTCAAGCCAATTGCCGTGGCAATCAGTTGTCAAATTTTGCTTTAAGTCAAGGGAAGAATCAATTTTCTGAAGAGCTTTATGAATCCAAACACCTTTTTCTTAAGGGCAATGCACACGAGTGGTGGGAGACCGTAGCGTTGGGTCTAAAGTCTGTGCTCCCAACATGGGATACCTTTGTGGATGAGTTCCGAAAGAAATACATCAGTGAGGTACACATGGATGAGACCAGTTTCTGCATCTGGTTCAGAGAGATTGAACGGTATTTACTTATGAGCAAGAGTTTCTGCGTTTGAGCCGTTATGCTCCAGAGTTTGTTGCCACGGAAGAGTTGAGGTGCAAGAGGTTCAGACGAGGCTTAAATGTCGACCTTCAGTTGCATATGACAACGGGTCTGCTTGAGACATTCTCCGAGTTAGCCAATAGTGCGAAGGCACTTGAACAAATTCAGAGTTCAGCATCTAACCAGTTCGAGGATCATGAGAGGATTCATGCTTCGAGGAGTTCGAAGAGAATTGATTTAGACCAGTCATCGAGAGTCGGCTTAGGATCTAGATTGAGGGTTCATAGAGGCTCTTTGTTTTCTACTCCGGAAGGGAGTATTGATGGTTCGGTTGGAGCATCGTTTTACCAGCATGTGAGCATTGTGGCGGACATCACCCTCAGACTGTGTTTCTTGCTTTGGAGGGTTTGCTATAGGTGTCGGGCACCAGGGTATATGGAAAAGGATTGCCCAGTCATGGATGAGGACTCATCAGTTTAGTCTCAGAGGTTGGTTACTTTCTGTCACGATCAGAGTCTTGCTCGAGGTAGAGTTAGGGCACCATCAGGCTATTGAGGTAGAGGTCATGTGAGATCCACCGCCAGAGTTGGTGCGCGAGGCGTTGCTAGGTAGTCTGCAGCTTAGATTGGAGTTGACAGCGTTGCGATCGAGGATATGTCAGGTGATTAAATTTTATGTTGGTTTCAGCTCTTGCGTTAACCGTTTAGCTCTTCGGTTGTATAATAAACCGGTTATTGTGATATGTATCTTGGTAAATCTTGGGTTTGTTATTGCTTTAGATGGCAATTAGATTTGCATCCCTTGCTATCGCAGATGGCTGTTGAGAGTGCATGTGTGTCGTAAGATATGAGTGAGAAGTTATGAAGTTTTAGATTGCTTGAATCTAGTTATTAATGTTGGTTGTGTAGGATCTTAACCTCTCTAAGGTAGACGTTGTGCTCCGTAGTGCTAGCTCGAAGAAGGTTATATAGGTTGCATGGTGTTTTTAGCTTACGTTGTAGACATGAGGGTTAAGAGTTCCTAGTCTTAGTGTTGTGGGTGTTTTGAGGGTATGGAGGTACCCTTGGTGAGTGAGAAATCTTACCGGGTGATTGTGGTTTAGAACCACGATAAAGGTAAGGTTGAGTTCGTTTTTAGTGTCTATCGCTTCGTGGCATGATACTTAACGGACTCTTTGTTGGAGGCACACTTGTGCAATCGACCAATTGGGGTGTCGTTGCCAAGTTCTTTGCCAAGATCGTGTTTGCATAAGAGTAGCTTGTATGGTGGCCTTGGATGTGTTAAGATGTAGTACAATGGTGGAAGACCGATGACGGGTTTGTGAAATCGGGGGCCTTGTTTTGACCATAGAATGTGAGAGCTTCGCGTGTTGTGTCAGAGTAAGGTACCGTAGAAAAGGGTAAATGAAGGTTGTGACGAACATGGTTGAGGTCTTAAAGGCGAATTGTGAGGGTAGTTGCTTGGCTTGTGCACCTGTTGAGCTAGATTTTGTGGGGCAGAAGATTGCCCAATCGAGTTCAACCAAAGTTGTTATCAGTTAAGGTAAGTAGTGTGGAAGTTGTCAAAGTGTCGTAACGGAAATGTGGATCAATAGTTGTGTTGAAGGTAACCGGATGGTTACTTTGCAAAGAAATGTTTTTAGATGGACCAGTTGGCAATCCTTGAGAACAGTCAGATGGCTTTCCACGTTTGATGGTTAGGACCGAGGCAAGGTTGAGGAAGAAGGTGTTAGACCTTGCAAGTAGAATGGCTAAGTTTTGGGTTGCTTGTGTGAGTTCCTACATGACGGTGGTCTTTACTCAAAACTTAGTGGTTGAAATCAAAAGTGGTTTTCGATCGTGTAAAAGCAAGTTTGGATAAAAAGTGGTTTTAAGTATCGACTTGGTGGGTTAAGTCTGGGGAAAAGAGTTGTCAATTCAAGGTAGAATGATAATAATGATCGGTTATGAGGGTGTTGCTTGTCCTTTAAGGATTTGACCGAATATGGTTTGTGGATGTGGTGCAGTGTTTTAGACGTAGATAAGCCTAAGTTAGGTTTTGGTTACCGGATGCTAGTAGAAATGATTGGTTAACCGAGATAGAATCCTTTAGAGGTGAGCCCTTTAAGTTGATGTTTGACCAGCGCGGCTCGAGGTTGGTTATGTTACCATGCTTACCGGTTCTTCATAAGTGTCGTTGGTTGTTGAAAAAGGGGTCGTTGAAGATCATAAGAGAAGCGTTAAGAGCGTGTGGTTAGTTCTAGGGTTCTGTTTAAGGTGGGTTGAGGGAGAATTCTCCCTAATCAAGGTGATCCTGTTTGAATGGTGAACTGGTTAGATCTGTTCGGGTTATATCTCTCCCTCATCCATTTAAATTTCGAGGACAAATTTCTTAAAGGAGGTGAGAATTATAACGACCTAGATTTTCGAGTCAACAATGGGTGTTGACCCAGGTCTTGGACCAACGTGTCGGGCTGAGATGTTGGGCCATAATGGGCCTCCCTACGTTGTGGGCTTGCTTGGTAGTTTTGGGCTTGGCTTATGTTGGGCTTAAGGAAGGGTATTATGGTAAAATCATAATTGGGGGAGACAAGGGCTGATACCTCATTAAGGTGGGCTGTCATCCTTGTAAGAGGGTGAAGTCACCCTTATCCTCTCTATCTATTCATCTCATTCTTCTAATTTCCACCCCAACCCAAAGTAAAAAAATGGAAGCTTGTTATGGAAGGGTGTGAATCTTGGATTGGCCATCAAGGAAGAGTTTATCAGCATCAATGGATCTTTATTTCGAGCTAAACATCATTGATTTTGGTGGGAGTTGGGTTTGAAGCTTGGAGCAAGGAAAGAGAGGTGGAAGAAGCTTGGTTGCTCCTTAAGTTCGTGAATCTTGCTAAAGGTTAGTACATCTCTGACTCCTACATTTCATGAGCCTTATAAGATGATTGCTTTGCTTGTTTTATGTTCATAAGTAGCAAAGTTAGGGTTCTTGAGCTTTAAAACCCTCTAATGGAAAATCACGTTTTGGGAGTTTATAATGGGTAAAACTGGTAGAAAACCACCTAATATACTCTAAATAACTTGTAGGAAAGATTTGGGACTTAACCATAGGGTTAAGGGTGGGATTGTTGTAATCCCGAGCTCCATGTTTTAAAATCTGGGCTTCAGTACCGGTACAGGGTGGCTGTGTACTGGTACTTCTTTGTATAATGAGGGACGGTGTGTGAGGGGCGTACCGGTACTCATCTCCGTATAGCGGTACCCCTCACTCAAATAGAAATCCAGTATCGCTTAGGGGTACCGGTATGCAAGGGGCGTATTGGTACGCACTTTTACATTACCGGGAATAGGCCTAGCGTACAGATACGCGAAAGTTAATGTACCGATACAGGCTTGGATCGGTATAGGGCGATTCTAGTACCGATACTGAGTACTGATACGAGGTAAGAGTGTATCGGTGCGGCTTATGGTCTAACTCTTCGATCCTAGTTAGGGTATCGGTACTCATGGGAGAGTATCGATACCAAGAGGGCGGTACCGATACCCACCTTGGAGTATCGATACTCGTTGGGGTCCTTGTTGTGTGCAGAAGGGAAGCCCATATAGGCTGGTTGCCGTAAGTAATGAGATAATCTAATGAGAAAGGCGTAAACGAATCCTAAAGTCATATATTAAATAGTGTAACAAATGAGTCATGCCTTGGGGCATTGGTAATGGTTGTCTGGATGTCTTTTATCTCTCGGTGAGATATATTGATGCTTGGGGGAGCATGTGGTATCGTATGAGTCTTGGTTAGGAATCTGAATGTCCTAGAGTCAGTGCAAGGGCACTTAAATAAGGGGATAGGTACTCCGGGCTATGTGATCGAGTACATCCGACGTATCCACGGGCTATGTGATCTGGATGTGGTCTAAAACCTATCCTTGGGGTATGTGATCAGGATATGGAAATACAACTCGAAGGGCTATGTGATCTCGAGTAACTCGATGGGCTATGTGATCTCGAGTAATCTTGTTCGGCTATATGATCGCAGGATAATACTGCTTGTGGGTTATGTGATCTAAGTATGTCTAGGACGTATCTGTGGCTATAGTGATCCGGATATGATCCTTACTCGACAGTTATGTGATCACGGGTAACCCGACGGTTGTGTGAGCACGAGAAAATAGTAGGGCTTCGTTGGCCATTAGGGAATGTATGTTATTTACGTAGCTGTGTGGATGATAGATGTTGGTTAATTTACCCTTGGGCTATGTGATCAGAGTAGGGTTATTACTTGATGGGCTATGTGATCTCAGGTACGGGCTGTAATACCTTTGGGCTTTGAGATCAGGGTATAAGATGTAACTCGATGGGCTTGTGATCTCGTGTATAGGCTAGATAACCCTTGGGCTATGTGATCAGGGTATGGGATGTAATTCGATGGTCGGTGGGACCTTGCGTATGGTAAGCCTGGGATGGCTTGGTTGTCTCTTTACATAATAGTGGTATCTTGAGACAGTTGTAAGCTCTAACTAAGATATGCTAGAAGATGATCCTTAGATGTTGAGAAGCCTTTCTGTGCACTCTTGATTATATTATCATGCATGCTTGTTTTATGATATTCATGAATTGCGGTAGAGTATAAATGTACCACTGAGCTTTGTTAGCTCAACATGCGGAAATATGGTTTTTTCGTGCGTAGGTTGACAAGTTGCTTTTGGAGGAGCACATCGAGGAGGATTTTCCAGCACCGAGCCAATCTCAAAGTACAATACTTGATGTTTAATTTGGACTGGTTGTATTCATAGGACCTTACCATAATCGAGTCTATATTTTCATTTTGATTTTCTGTTATTTGGTTAAACGACGTACTTTATGTGGAACTCATATTTTGTAAACCCTTTTAATCTCTTTACCTATGTGGATTTTATGGAAATGGACTGTTTCAATAATTTCCAACTTATGGTTTTAATTAAGAAATTTTGATGGGTCAGTTTTGGGTGACCTGTAAGTGACGCTTCATATTCGGGTCGGGTTTGGGGTGTTACAAGTAATAATTACGAACCTACAGAACATCACAAATTAAATCTTGTTACTTGTCAAAAGTAGGCATTTGGAATTGTGCATGACGCTCTTTGATTAGATCAAAATCATCAATAAGAAAATCTATAGTTAAATCACGTGCAATTTCATTCTCAATATATGTTATTAAGTAGCTTGACAAAAACTCATCATCTATTTTGTTACGCAAGTGAGTCTTCACTAGTTTCATCACTGAAAAAGTACGCTATGTAGCCGCGGTAGAAACTGGAAGATTTAAAAATAAGACGGACAAGTCGATCAAGAAGATGATAAATAGTTGACTTTTGAGTCTTTTCTAACACTTGACAAAGTTCTAAAATTATTGATGCCTTTCTCAATTCAAGGCTCCATCTAGCTTCTAACTCAAAATGTTCTAATTGAACTTTCAGGTGAAACCTTTCATGCTCCGTGAAGTCTTCTGGATAAAATTTATTTGCAAGCTTGCATATATCATCAATGAAAAATAATTTATAACCATCCCTAAGATCTAGAGCAGAACTAAGCTTAAGTAACTCAACCATGTCATCCTTGAATCTAATGTTCATCTCCTGCATTTGAGAATCAATAGTAGAGACAGATATATCAACACGGTAACGATGTCAAACTGAAACGACATCTCGTTAAAGTCGAGGTCTCCCTCTACCTTCTTTATATAGAGCATTCATATTAGGAATCTCTATATGATGTTTATCAAAAAATGACGTTACCTTTTCAAGTAAAGGATCCTACCATTGTTCTCTCAATCTTTGTATAATTATTTTTGCACTTATATCTTGAGATTTACATTGCAAAGCTTGATTAAGATCATCAGTGACGCTCAAGAGATCTATCATGAGGTGCAAGATAAATACAAACTCAAAAGATGTCATCACATCATAAACACTATTTGCTTCGCTTCTTTGAGTAAAATTTTCATCAATTATGATATTTTTTAGAACAGAACAAGTAGATTCAAACATCTTTAGCAAGCTACGGAGCGAAGTTAAATGTGAACCCCACCTTGTTTCTCCTGCACGTTGTAAAGTACCAATTTGATTTTTTTTCGCTTTCTCGTGTCTAGACCTTCAATAGTAATCATATCTTCAATATAACTTGCTTGAGCATCTTTCAATTGATCTTGTCTCTTACACGAGGAGATAACTAAATTTATGATGATAGTCAAATATGAGAAAAAATTGCTACTAGAATAACTTCTTTGGATGTAGCCACCAACGCCAATTGTAATCTATGAGCAAGACAATGAATGTAATAAGAAAATGGACATTCTTTAATGATTAACGCTTGCAAACCATTGAATTCCCCACGCATATTGCTAGCTCCATCATATCTTTGACCTCTTATGTATTTCACATTCAAACAATGATGTGAAAGAACATCACAAATCTCATTCTTCAATATAGACGAAGTAGTTTCCTTTATATGGACTAGATCAAAAAATATTTCACGTATAAAACCTTCTTTGTCAACATATCTTAACACAATCGCCATTTGTTCCCTTGTCGATTCATCACGGGCTTCATCAACTATGACACAAAATTTTTGTTCTCCAATTTCATCCCGAATATATTTTTGTATCCTGATCGAAAAAGACGAAGGATCTCTTTCTGAATTCTTGGAGAAACATACTTTGAATTCTTTGGAGCATTATTTAAAGTTGTAGAAATCTCGTCATTGTAAGAAGCCAAGAAACTTACTAATTCAAGAAAGTTTCCACAATTATTTGAATCTTTTGTCTCATCACAACCTCGTAAAGCACAACCTTGAAAGGTCAACCACCTCACAGTTTCTATATAAACTTTGAGTTGAAACCGATTTCTTGCAACTTGTTGATAAGTTTGTTTCTGGATCACATTTTCAATATGTTGAAGAGAGTTTCTCAAATCATGATAGTTTTTCATGGCATTCTTGTGGAGTGTGTTTGCATCATTCCCGACATGAATAAGAAAAGCACAATTAGAGCCCGAATTAACTTTCTTCCAAGATCGAAAGCCATCATGAGTAAAAATATTTGATCCAAAGCGTCGAAGGGGCTTATTAAAAAGAAAACATGGAAGACAATATGCAGCATCTTTGGTTGGTGAATATTCCAACCAATCGGGAAATAACTTATACCAAGAAGCCAAAAATCAACATCCATGCTTATCAACATAATTCGGATCATTAGTAAGAATGGGTTGATAATTTCCCTTACTGATATACGCTCTCCGAACTTCATTTTGTTGATTTAGAGGAAAATCCCAAATAGAATTGCGTACTCCAGGATTACGCTCAGTAGTTGATGCATCAAGGATTTATTGTTCAACTCTTACAGCTTTACTTGGACTATTATCCACCCCCGAAGAAATAATAGGTGTCGAACTTGGATTTGGAGAGCTCTCACTAATATGAGAATCCTTTCTTTTGAAAAAAGAATCGATTTTTCAATTGCCCATATCGAGTTTTAGAAGTTTTTCACTCCTTCGTTTCTAGAAAACAATAAAATATTTCACTCATTAATACTTCAACAATCACATTAAAATATTTAAATTATAAAAATTTATACCAAAACTCCAATCAATTAGTAACATAATCTAATAAAATAATAATAATAATAATAATAATAATAATAAATTAATAAACAATAAACACTGGAAAAGAGAATTCCTACTGCTATGTAAATTGTAAATAGGTTTAATGTAATTTAAGGGTTTAACACAAATGAAGACTAGGATTTAGAAAGATGAGTTCTTATCGGCTACTGTTGAGGCTTGAGAATTGAGATGCCAAGTCGGCAGTTGGATGTGGCTCAGTGGCTGAACGATGATCGAAATTTTTTAAGTTATCATAGAAAATAGGTCGTTACTCTAATCTCCACCGACTAACAATCTTTTGGGGTTTTATTATTTAAAATAAAATAATAATAAACTTATAACTTATAAGGAAATTAAAAGATACAAACAATAAATTGGGCTTAAAAAGAACCGATTGATAATAAATAAAAAGATAAATCATATGAGAGTCATTATAGTTTCAAATTCAATGATTTTTAAAACGACACTAAATTTTTTAGATCTTATAATTTAACACAAAATTTTGAATACTTGCAATTTAGTCTAGACTTCTAATTAAAAGTAGAGAGATGAGTTCACAAAATTAGTAAGTTATATTAGAAATTTAGGGGGCGAAATTAAATAATCAAAAGAAAACATTAATAAAATACTTAAAACTATAAGGGAATTTGAAACTTCTAGGGGGCGGCTGCTCCCCAGCCCCCTCGGTCCATCCCTGATCATGTATATATATATATGTCTAATATGACATACCACATCAAAACATTAAGGCTTAGTTGTCCAAATTATGTCTCTTTTTTGTAATAGATGCCTAAATAATTTTTTTGACTAAAATAGGTGCCTAGAATTTCATTTTTGACTTGTTTTAAAGTCAATTGAGGCACCTATTTCAACAAAAAATAAAACTTTATGCACTTATTCAGCCAAAAAATACTTTAGGCACCTATTTTAGTCAAAAATAAAACTTTAGGCACATATTTCAACTAAAAAAATACTTTATGCACCAATTGCAAAAAAAAAAACATAATTTAAACACTTGTTTTATAGTTAAGCCAAACATTAGATGAAGAATGTCAAAGATCCTGCATTAGAAAAACAGATGAAACAGATCCTCAATTACTACTAAATTAAAGATTTTCTTCGACATTTTCTTAATTACGAAATTTAAAAGTTTAAATGTCAATATTTTCACACGAGCTCAAATGATGTGACTTTCCGTTGTTGTTGTTGTTATTATTATTATTATTATTATTATTATTATTATTATTATTATTTGTTTTTGGAAAAATAAAAAGTGTGTAGAAAATTTTAGAAGCATCCGGTCAGCTGGACTCTAATGGTCTATAAATACAAAAGCTTTATGAAGATGCCAAATGGAAGTTTTAAGGATGAAATGGTAATTAGTGTTTGTTGACTAAGAAAATAATTAAAGAAAATTTAAGCAAACCCATAATCATTTTAATTTGACTAAATCATATAAATGTGGATTTTTTTAATATAATGTCAAATTAGGGATTATCTCCTCAATTGGAGTAGAAATTATTTCAAGCTTGAATTTGTTTAAATTCACAACTTCGGAAAAATATTAATTATAATATCAAAATTATTCCGTCGATATATAAAATGTATTTTGAATTTAAAATTATTAATCATTTATTTATGAGTCGATCAAGTTAAATATGAATAAACTTTATGTATGATTTCGACATCATATATATTTGCATAAATCTTATTTAGTTCGAAGAATAAATCTTAAAAGTTTATCCAAATGCATCAAAAGTAAACTATGCGATGATCTAGATTATTCATCAAATAATATATTTACACGGTACTCGATTAGAATTAGTCAATCAATAAATTTTATATTGTAATTATAACGAATTAAAATAAATTATTTAAATATTAATTCATCCTAAAGTATGAAATGTTGTAAAAAAAAGTCTTTGTTTGACTTTAATTTTGTTATGAAGAAAGAATAATAAATAGATTGATTATATTTTATATATTGAAAGAATATATATCGGAGGAGTCTAAGGTGCAACATGGTCGCGGTGCGACACCAACTGAAAATGTTACAAAATACGAAACTTAAAATCGAAAATGTTATATTTTATGATAACATTTTAGGTTGATGGTTAAGTATCGAAATTTAGCTCTGAGTATCGATACTTATTAGGGATGGCAATGGATCGGACTGTGTAGAGTCTAAGTCCATATCCAATTACAATTGGACTCGGATATTTTTTCGAATTTGAATTCGGATTTTTTAATCAGATTTGGATCAGATTTTTTCGGATGAATTCGGATTAAATTGTCATCCTTAGTGTTGACCCGAACTCGAGAGATAGATCCGCGAATTTTAGCATCTTTAGGGTATATTGTGTTTCGACCCTCTAATATTTTTTATTTTAATGAAAATCAGTCCATAATTTTGTGTATTTAATTTTTTACATTTTTAATTTATGCCATTTTAATTTTGTATTTATTCATTTTCGTCCCTTGTTTGTTTACTACATTTAAATTGTTGTGTTTATTATTAATGCTTTTAATTTGCTTCCTATTGTAATTCATAATTTTAGCCAATTATATCTTAACTTTATCTTGCAATTTCACATCATTTACTATTTTATTCACTAATTTCCTTGATTTTCAGTAATTCATTGATATTTACATTTATTTATTTCTCTATTGTATATTTTTCTTGTTTATTTGTCTATGATTTTATCTTCATTTATTTATTTTTTCATATCTATGTATATATGCATAATTTCATATGATATACATAGATATATTACACTATATTAAGTTTAGTTCATAAATATAAATCATAGTAAATATTATTATTATTTAACTTGCATTTTAAATACATTTATATTTTTATTATCACTTTTAATATGAATATGGAACAACCCAAATTTCCGAGTCAACGTTTGGGCGTTGACCCGAGTTATGGACCGTCATGCTAGATTGGGTATTGGGAACCTTTAGGTCGAGTTTGGGCCCTATTGGATAAGGATTGAGCTTTAGGGGATTGGGTAGTGACCAATTTGTGAAAATGGTGAAAGTGAAAGGTTTTATGTTGGAATTTGACCCCTTTTCAAAATAAAGGTTGATCTCCCTTAATTCTATTTTGTCTTCACGTGGGTTTTTAGGGGACATGGGGTGGGTTTTGTGATATCATTACTTACACCTTTTTCTCCACCCATCTTCTTCCCCATCTTTCCTCCTCAAACAAGCTTTGTTCCCAACACTAAAAATGAAAAATTTATACGCCAAACTTCTCATTCGAAATTTAATATTCATGGATTTCTAATCTCCTCTTCAAGGGCTTCTTGAAAAGTATACTCTTGTGGCAAAGGGGTGCATTCTCCATTGTTAGGTTTTTGAAGGGGATTAAGCTTTTGGGAGTTTTCCCATATTTTTAAGGTTGTTAATCTGTGTCTAAACCTTCCTCTAGCATTTGGTTTAAGTCTTGATTAGTTTCCTTGTTTGTGAGTTAAAATGGGAGGCGTTTTGGGGTTCTTCTAAGCTTGGGCCAAGGAAAGGAAGTTGAGGAAGCCAAGTGGGTGTGTTGTTTCGGGATTTCTAGCTTAAGGCCAGTAGATCTCTGACTCTTTTGGTTCTTGAAGATCATAAAGTGGTTGCTTGCTTGATGTGTGGTTTATGATTGTTGGAGTTGGGTTTGATAGCTTAGAGCCTTAATAATGGTGAAATTCAGATTGGTTATTAATAATGTGTAAAAATAGTAGCAAATCATTCAAATTAACTCTCATAAGATGTAGGATTAAGTTAAGGGGTTAAGGCTTATGTTTTGGGGGCTTGGGAAGTGATTTCCCGAGCCTTGGAAGCTATTTTTAGGCTTCGGTATTGGTACACGGGGAGCCTGTACTGATACCCTATGTTCTAAATGATGAAATCATGCAAAATTTAAAGGGAGTATTAGTACAGGCTAAGGCCGTATCAGAACCCATGTTCTATTAAAATTCTAGTGGCAAAAAATGGTATCAGTACCAAGAGAAGGGTATCGAAACCAGTATGAGGGTATCGATACCAAGATAGAGGTATCGATACCAAGAGGTGGGTATCAATACCCACTAGGCAATCTGCCAAAAAATGTCTACTTTTACCCGAAGGGCTGAAAAAACATACCATTCGATGCAATAAACCCTTAATGGCCTAAAATGAGTTATAAAATTGAGAAATCGAGGTTTAACCCTCATAGATAAGAATAACGTATAATGGCTTAGTACATGGTGAATAGAGATAATCATGATGGTTAGTGTTATACTTTGGGGTATTCGTGATGGCTTGGCTTGGTGCCACTTACCTCTTGGTGAGGTGTATGAATGCTCAGGAAGCATGTGTTATCTTATGATTTTGGTAAATGAATTCGGGTGTCCTAGAGTCAGTATTACGATACTTATATAAGGGGATGTGTACATCGGGCTGAGTGATCAAGTACATCCGACGTACCCACGGGCTGAGTGATCTGGGTGCGGCTAGAGACCTATCTGTGACTATAGTGATCCAGATAAGGTATTAAACTCGATAGGCTGAGTGAGCTCGAGTAACTTGATAGATCGAGTGACCTCATGTAAAGACTGCTTGTGGCTAATGTGATCTTAATATGTCTAGAACATATTCAAGGCTATGGTGATTCAGATACGGTCCTTATAACCCGACAACTGTGTGAGTACGGGTGACCCGTCGGCTGTGTGAGCACGGGTAAAGTAGGGTTTCGTTGGCCATTATGTAGATGATGTATGGATATATTTATGTATGCTGTGTGGATGCTATAAATGATAGCTTATACATTCGATGGCTAAGTGATCAGGGTACAATATGTATTAACTCGATGGGCTGAGTGAACTCAAGTAACTCGATAGGCTATGTTACCTCGAGTATGGAAAAGCTTTGTGGAGCTTGTATGACTTGATGATGCCTTGATATAGGTGATCTAAGAACTTTAGCTCGTGTAGGCTATATGATAGCTCATAGATAGTAAAGCCTTACCTATTCTCTCTAGTCTACATTATCTTGCATGCTTATTTTATGATAATCACGAATTGTGATAGAGTATAAATGTACCAACGAGCTTTGTTAGCTCACCGTGTGGATATGTTATTTTTTCGTGCGTAGGTTGACATGTTACCATTTAGAGGAGCACATCGGTGAAGATTTCCCAGCACCACGTTTGCTTCAGAGTACATCACTTGTTATTTTAGTTTGGGCTAATGCATTCATAGGACCTTACCACTGTTGAGTCTGTAACTTTATTTGAAATATTATTTTGGTATACTGTATTTTAAACTTGGAGCTCATGTTTTGTAAACTTATTTTAAATGCTTATTTACCTTTATGGATTTATGGGTGTTTAATCCTTTTAAAGGATGGCTAAACTTATGGTTTTAAATTGAAAATTTGATGGGCCGGTTTTATGGTAACCCAAATATAGTACTTCAGATCCGAGTCTGGATCGGGGTGTTACAGAATATATATAAGTTAATTTTATTTTTACCATTATTCCAAGTTACGTAATATATATTTATGTTTCTTTTAATGTATTTAGGTTAACTTTTTTACTTTATATATGTTGTCTTATTATTTTAATATAAATATTATAAATGATATTTTGTTTTAAAAAATAAAAAGTCATAAATGTTTTGATTCAAACTCAGATATGGATCAGACTCGGATTAGAGGATCAAACATGGACTTGGATAGGATCATGACAATATCCATATTCGATCCGCTTTCTATTAGGACTCAGATATTTTTCAGATTCGGATTCAGACTTTTTCCAATTAGATTTAGATTGAATTTTTTTCTTCGGATCGGATAGAATTCAAATCAGAGTCGTATTAAATTGTCATCCCTAATACTTATCAGAAATTGTCATGTGACCACCAACCTAAAATATTATTAAAAAATATAATATTTTTTATTTTTTATTTTATATTTTATAATATTTTTGATTGATGTCGCACTGCGACCATGCCACAGGCCTACCGACGTTGTGGTGGAACAGTTTCCTTGCCGTGAAGTCAAATCCACACACATTTCATATTTCTGCCATTTGTCATTATCAAAATTATTTTTCATTTTCTATCCACCTCTAGAATACCATCTAACAATAATAGACACGCGTATGTGTATAATGGAAATAAAGTAAAATTTATACATTTTTATAAAGGAAAAACTTTGATACACAGGCCGTGAAAACTTTAGTTTACACGTACCTTTTAATTTTAAGGGTTAAGGTTTAGGGGTTTAGCTTGTAATGTTTAGAATTCAAGGTTAGTGTTTAGAGTTTAGTGTGTAGGGTTTAAGGTTTAGGGTTTAGTCTTTTAGGGTTAGGGTTAAGAATTTATAATTTGGGTTTTTATAGTGTAAATACGCACAACCTGTGTATCAAAGTTTTACCCTTTTATAAAAGCAACAGTTTATATCCCTTATTCATGTTTTAAGTCATGTCCGTACCCCAATTAATACCGCCTTGGTACATAAATTATGCAAATTTGGCTGAATAATTTTTTAGGAAATTATTTGGAAAAACATCCCCATTAAAAACTATTAGGAAAAATATCTCTCATTCGGTCCACGTAATGACGACTCACGTTCTGTTATATGCGATTTTTGAACTCGCGCTCAGAGAGATGCGAGCTCAATCTGATGTGACGCGTTTTATCCGTTGGCCTATTTTTATATTCAATGAAAAAGAACTTGTGCCTAGCAAGATGCGAGTTCGGCGAGAAATTGAGATAAAACGGCGTGAATTTATCGCAAGGATTATAAAATATTAAAAATAAACTGAACTCGCGTTTCGTGTAGCGCGAGTTCCGGGATAGTAATTTGATCGGTTGAAAAATAAATGACAAAGTTAAATTTACACAGAACTTGCGTCCTACAAAGCGCGAGTTCGATTCAATACTCGCCCTTTAACCGGTACGAGTTGCACTATAAATGGACCTATCCCCTACCCTTTTTCCCTACACCTGAATTCTCACTCTCAATTTACTCTCTATCAATTTTTTGGGTCCTAGATCTTTAAAATTTCTCGGTCAATTTCTCGGGTTTGAAATAATGGCGGGATTGATAAGGTTAGATCATAAACACGTTTTCGATTATTGGCGGAGACATGTAAGTTTTATCTATTTATTTTAATTTTGTATTTTCATTTTGTTATTTTGTTATATTTTGTAATTAAAAATAGTTTTAATATTTTATAAATAAATAGTAGAGTAGTTTTAATTTATTCTTGTTTAATTTTTTTAGGATGAGATAGAACGTCGCCTGTAAGTTTTTATCACCCGGATGACGAATGGACCCCACCCAAATCTCGAAGAATATATCGAGAATGCCAGATTTCTTCACGTATCCAAAATCATTAGAGGTGCAAAATTGGAAATTGATTTGATCAACGCTCTTCTAGAGAGGTGGAGGCCGAAGACATACATTCCACATTCCGTAGGTGAGGCGACAATTACCTTGGATGACGTTTTGCATATTCTCGATCTACAGGTTGATGGAGAGAGTATTATCGGTCACAACAGTGGTGATGGCATGATCTGTGTTTGGAGTTGCTAGGGGCTATGCCAGACAAGATGGATGGTGGCCGTGTGTTTCTGAAGTGGCTGGGGAAATTTTTTACCCATTTACCGGATAACGTGAATGCAGATATAAAGAAGGTAAAAATACATTTTTAGTGAATATTAATGAAATAATTAAATTTCCATATGTTAATATATTTTTTCCTATTGTAGGCATATGCTCGCGCTCATATTTTATAAATAATTGGTGGGATATTGATGCCCGAAAAATCCCACAATAAAGTTCATATGTTGTCGTTGCGGCATTTACGAGATTTTGATGATGCCAGTAAATTGAGCTGGGGATCGACAGTATTGGCATTTTTTTAGGAAGATATGCAAGAACACCGATCCAGAGAAGTACAACATTGGATGTTGTCTTTCTTTGTTTCAGTCGTGGGCATGGTCTAGAATATCATTTTTACACCCTTAATTGAGCGAGTCGCGTCCATATATTTTTCCACTATGTTGGAGGTAAGAAAAAATTAAATATTTTTAATATACATTTTTTAATATTAAAGTTATGTTGTTATTTTGTAGGTGAAGCAGTAATTTAATTCATGTTGGTCTTCCCAAAGGTCTGAAGGCTATCAGACAGGATATTGAGAATGAATCTGAGAATCATGTAAAAATTTTGAGTTTATTTGTTATTAAATTTGGTGTATTCATTTAAATTAAAGTTTATACATAGCTATAATTGAATATTGTAAAACTTTTATGGACACCGTATGCGGATCTAAATGTCCACGAATGTCTTCCGAAATTTTCAAAAGCGACAAAGATTGCTTGGACGGACAATGTACAACTCATCTGGTATGCTACAATTGAGTGGCATCCAAGCGATTGCGTCTTACGACAGTTTGATTGTGTCTAAAGAATCCCGATGGACCCTGCAAATTTGGACGAGTTACACGGGCTCACTCGACAAGAGAAACTCGAGGTATTTTTTTAATTGATTTAATATTTTATGGGTTTGAACGTAATTTATATTTATAAAGCAAAATAAAACTTTTTATTATATGATAGGTTGATTGGTCGGTGAAGCACATATATTGGATCGCTCAGTGGATGGAAATAAAGAATTCGCGACGGCAACCCATTTGGGACTACGCAATGTTTGATACGGTGATCATCAATGATTACTTTGTATGGTTTATGAAGAATGGGAATCCATTTATTTTTTACTCCAGAAGAACGAGCAGTCGTCATTGAGTGTATGCAACGCAACCGCCTACCGAATCAACGTACGAGGGGAGCACAGAACATTTTTGGTTGTGCTTCATCATCAAGACTAAGGTCTGCTTCTGTCTTCTCAGCACCAGGACCATCACTGGTCACCCCACTGATGCGACCATACCCCTTCACCCACTCGATGCACTCATCATTTCATCACGCCTGATATATCCGACCCCTATGGTTTATTTTCGGCGATGATGAGTGAGACATCGAGTGTTCCTCTAACCTACTTACCTTTGTATCAGTTTTCACTATTGGCAACTGATTTTGGAACTTAGCTTGTTCAGCACACACTGCCGCAGTCCCTTTTCTTCATAGGTGGGCTAGTTATAACGAGTGGTACTATTAGAGTTAGAACCGGGAATGATAATGATGAGCAGCCAGTTAATATCCTTCGTTGCTGATGCAATCCCAATCGACCTTGTCCTCTAACGGAGTGTGGTACCGATAGACATCGGCATCATTAGTTTTATTTATTGTATCTAATTTTTTTATTGTATCTGAATATATTTAAGTGATGTATAACATTTTACTTTTTAAAGTATTATATATTTCACATTTATTTTTGCCTTTATTTTGACCAAGTCGTATTAAATTGTATCGAATGAATAACATAAGTAAAATCGGTTGACGTACCTACAAGTATTGTGAAATAATCGAATAAAGGCGAATGAATTTTAAATTGAAAGGAACTCGCGTCTAGATAAACGCGAGTTTAATATTCTCAAAACATGCTTCAAGATGAACGCATATCTTTCTCATTTGATAGTGTTAGCATGTAGTGTTCTTCTTGGTCGGGCTTATCAACTGGCATTTTGACATACAAGGCATAAATTTTTTTGCTTGTAGACTCACTAACCCGTGTTGAAATCAACTCAAACAAATCATCTTTTGTTATTTTTTCATTGAAAGAAGTGTAGAAGTATGTTCTACAAAAGAAACCAATAGCAGAAAATTACGTCGTAACTTGTATTGTAGGTTTGAAATATAGGTAGATAGATATTATGGCCGGTGGTGTAAACTTTATTCTAGTGGTATTTATAGCCTAGATCATTTAAATCGTGTCTAGATTAGGGAGAGTACCAAATTCGCATTTGGCTAAACACGAGTTTCTCTGACATGTTAGAAATCTTGCAAAATTTGGCAAACTCGCGTTTGGCTAAACGCAAGTTCCACTGACACGTCAGGAATCCTATAATTTGGATAAACTCGTGTTTGGCTAAATGTGAGTTCCACTAATATGTCAGGTATCTTTGATAGATGTGGATGACATGTCAAGTCATGTCAATTCGGTCATACAGGAAATTGATGTTAAATGAAGGAGAAACACAATATCAGTGAAGTAATATTTTGTAACAAACGTTCAGAGAAATTCGTGTGTGAAGAAGATTGACTATTGTGTTATTTTCAAAAATGGCAAGAAGAGTAACTGCTATGGTGTACTACGATGGTCAAATGATCTCTGATGCAAGTCTCAGTGTCGTATTTTAGTCCTCCAACACTGTTACGATGAAGATTCCTAAGTGAGTAACGTATAAAAGACTAAAGGGGGTAGTATCTATGATGTTTCCATATGCTTCTGAGAGGGAATTAAAGTCATTGAAGTATCAACTATCTTCTTCATTAGAACCATTATATTTTACAGTATTCGATGTTTGAGAAGATAGTGATGTAGATATGATGATCGATACCCATACTTAGTATTCATTGGGATAGCCCCTAGAGCTCTTTGCAACATTTTTTGAAGATTATGTCGGAGGTCACAATGTGGTTCCAAATTGGCTACGAGAAAATTTTGGCTTTGACCCAAATACTCATAGTCCAAAATCAAGTTTGCAACATGGCTTTAACTTACTAAATACGGCAATGACTAGGCTTTATCGTCTTCTATTTGAAGGCCAAGGCATTCTTGCGTGGCTAGGTTCGACTTTGACTTGAACTTGCCACCAACCTAACACTCAACGTACAATCAATACAGTGCGGGTGTAGGGCCGTCAACATTTGTGGGCCCATCTTACCGTGAAGAGTTTAACTCATTTGATGATTTCTTAACCAGACGACACTCAACTTATATCCCTAGTAAGCGAAATATAGATTTATATGGAGTGATATTCAAGCGTGACTGTTATCGACCTATATATTGGATATAGGCCTTGTCAGCGGTCTCGTAATCATGTTACGACTGCAAAACCTATTAATATATAGGTTGTTGATGAAGCAGAACTATTTCGATTTGAAGGGGATAATTATGATGAAAAACCGCTTAGGAAGGATAGGCCCGATGGTGACGAGATGGGTTTATTTCCTGAAGAACTACCAGGCCTTGACGAGCCTATGAATATGGAAGATGATGTAGATGCTGTTATGGAGGATACTTTGGAGGATGATGCAGAGAAAGATGTGGTGGAAGATGTTGCCCTACGTAACTTTACTAGAGCAGGCAGTGGCTCAAAGTATTACGAACCACTATCCCACTTCACAACAGTGGATATGGAAGACTTCAACGCTATAAAATTTCAGAATTCCCATAGTTGAAGTAGTACAACAAACGGAATGAGGGTGAACTGCAACTTGGAATGGTCTTCAAGACTAAAAAACTCGCAAAGGCTGCGATTAAACATTACAACATACACCGCTCAGTTACGTCTGCCGTGAGGAAAACTAAAGCGGACAAATATATTGCAGAATAGCCCACAAGTACCAAGGATGTAATTAGAGGATTCATGTATCACAATCAAGAGGCTAAATGACCTGTAGAAGATAACGAGATACGACAGACCTCATACATGTTTCGTAGAAAGCCTAAGCCAAGATCATCCTAATTTGGATGTGCACGTGCTTTGTGATGCCATCCTTCCACTCATGAAAGCAAATCCACGTGTAATTGTGTTGGTATGTATAGCTGTGATTAAATCCTAATACACTTACACGGTTAAAAACGATAAAGCATGATTTGCAAGATATCATGCCACCCAACAACTTTATGGGCAGTGGGAGGAATCGTACAACGAGTTGCGAAAGTGGTTGGAGATGATACAGAAATACAATCCAGGAACAGTTGTGCAACTGAAAACTATATCTTCATACTACAATGATCATATCATACCTGGGGAGTGCTAATTTTTTTTGCCTTTTTAGACATTTTCCAACGCGTTAAGGCTTTTCGCCACTGCAAGCTGATGATCTAGATTGACGGCACATTCTTGTATGGTAGATACACCCAGATCTTACTACTGGCAGTTGCACAAGATGGTAATAAAAAATGTATTCCAGTAGTTTCCGCAATCGTTGAAAAGGAAGATACTCCTTCTTGGATGTTTTTTTCTCACCAACATGCGCATACACGTCCTACGCCGGGTTCTACGAGAAATAGAAAATGGGATATGCATTATTTCAGACAGAGACGCAGTGATTAGACTTGGAAAACTTGAACCGAGACCCGAACGAAGACCCAATATTGACCCAAACATATTGATCCAAAACCCGAAATAAATCAAACCGAACCAAAATTGACCTGAAATTTTTGTTGAACCGAAATAGACCCAAACTAATTTTTAATTGAACTGAATAGCCCGAACTAATTTCACTCGAACTGAAGGCTACCTGAATTGAAAGCTTAACCGAATATCGACTCGATTTTAACCCGATAATTAAGGTAAAGTAAATGAACAATTTATTTTTAATGTTATATATTTTTAACAATATGATAAATAGTACAATGGTGTATGTTTTATTATCTTTTTGTATTATATTTTGGGAGAGACCGTTGCTTTTCTCAAAATTATGGTATAATAACATTTTATGTCATTTTAAGTTTAAATATTAATCAAATAAGGCTTTTGTCCTACTAATTTTTAAGTTTAGAAGTTTAATAGACTCTTTTCCCTCCCAATATTTGATATTAACTTCATCCTAAACTACACCATACCCTAAACCATTAACACTAAGCTCTAAAAATCCTAAACCATAAACCTTAAGCTATAGAAATTAATCTCATAAACTAATAATCCTAAACTACAGCATAAGCCCTAAACCATTAGCACTAAGGCTAAACCCAAAACCATAAACCGAAATTAGGGACCATTTTCACAATTTACCATAAAATATAGCCTAAAACCAAAATTAGAGACCAATTTGACTATTTCAAAGTGGAGAAATTTGAGAGCCAGGTGACCAATTTCACAATTTTACCATAAAATATAGCATAAAACCGAAAATTAGGGACTAATTTAACAATTTGGAAGTAAAGAAAATTGAGAGTCCAGTGACCAATTTCACAATTTTACCGTAAAATAAATAGGGGTCAATTTCGGCTAAAAATTAAATCTTAGGAACTTAAATGAACAAAAATACCAATATATTAAAATTATTACACTAAATTACAAAAATTAGAAATAAATAGGTGTCAACTAAAAGTAAATTTTTAGGGACTAAATATCACTGTGGGGAGGGATTGTTATATCCGAAGTCCAAACCGTGAGGATACTTCATACTTATGACTAAATTGAATTAAAATAAAAATTAAAAGTGAATATTAGGACTAAAATGTAATATTTTAAACGCAATAGGACTTAAAGGGTAATTAACCCCTAACCTAAAAAATGGGCGGCTCGTTTCCTGCTAAAATTATGTCATTTTCCCTTTTATTTTTACAAATTGTCTTTTTCCTTTTTTTTTTAATTAAAATAACCCGTGTTATCTTTTAGTTTTAGGTTAGAGGCAATTAATTGTTTAGCCTTTTCCGATTTTACATGTTTTTGATTTAAGTCCCGAATTTTCACTTTTAGGTTTTAGTTTAATTCAGTCGAGTCTCAATTTAGATTAATTTAATTAAAATTCCGCATTTAGTTTTAGAATTCTTTTAATTATGTTCGTGATTTAAATATTTAATCAAATTCAAATGCTTAAATTAGCAAGTTGATCATAATTAATCTCATAAACCAAAAACCCTAAACTAAATCATAAACCATTAATACTAAACCTAAAACCATAAACCTTAAGGAATCATAATTAATCTCATAAACGAATAACCCTAAACTAAACCATAAACCATTGATACTAAACCATAAACCTTAAGGAATCAAAACTAATCTCATAAACCAATAACCCTAAACTAAACATAAACCTTAAGGAATCAGAATTAATTTCATAAATCAATAACACTAAACTAAACCATAAACTGTTAATATTAAACCATAAATCATAAACCTTAAAGAATCATAATTAATCTCATAAACCAATAACCTTAAACTAAACCATAAACTATTAACATTAAACCATAAAACGTAAACCTTAGATAATAGAAATACCCAACTCAAACCAAATTGACACAATCTTATGTATCCTCTACTGACACACAATCTTCTACATCAACGAAGTCTTTATGAATCATAACCCAACTCAAACTGAATTGACCCGGAAATTCAAGGTTTTACCGTACTTGAAACTAATTTGAATGACCTAATTTTGACCCGAACTGAAAGCGACTAATCCGATATAGACCTGACCTTAAAACAACCAATCCAATTTTAACCTGATTTGATACTTAAACCAGACCCGACTTATCAAAGACACGAACTAAACCCGAACCATACCAAACCGAATCTAAACTGATTCCAGGCAGACTCGAAGTGACCTAAACTGAAATAACCCGAACTGAACAACCCGATTGCCACCTCTAGCAGGGATATGAGGAGCAATCTCGCGCATGGGCGCGTCTTGGGAAACCCCGTATATACATCACCGGTACTGTTTATGACACATTGCTGCAAATTACTAGCAGGGATATAAGAATGATGATGAACGTATAATGGTTCTTCGTATGAGTACGCCTTTCACTATGTATAATTTTATTAATTGTTTATTCTATTATTATTTCTCGTTAACTATTATGTCTTTTATTGAATAGGCAATGCAAACCGAGTAGATCAGGTTGAGGAGCTATTGGAAGAGTAAAGAGTAATAAATTTAGCTGGATATAACTATCTTGTTGATATCCCAAGGGAGAAATGGCTACAATATTATGATGAGGGTCATCGATATAGTCATATGATAACAAACTTGGCTGGGTCAATCAATTCATCTCTGAAGAAAATGCTTCATTTACCTATCGTATCCATTATCAATGCGACATATTACCGACTGGCTACCCTTTTTGCAACTCTCGAAAAACAAACAATAGACTGGATGTCAGGTGGCCACAAGTTCCATCCAAATCTCTACCAAAAATTTCAAATATACAATGTGCGCGCAAAAACGATGGGTGCAATATGCTTCTATCGTCACGAACATCACTTTTAGGTTTTTGAATATTTGCGACCGCTTGAAGGAATAATGCAAAACAATTATATGGTTGATTTGTGCCAAAGAACGTACGATTGCAGAGTCTTCTCGACATTCAAGTATCCATGTGTGCACATTTTTGCTGCATGTGCATCCGTTCATTTTGATGCCATGACACTCATTAATCCGGTATACCAACTTGAAAACATATTCAAGGTATACCGATACGAGTTTCCTCTGATAAAAAAATGAATGTGATCGTGATATAATTGACAATAAACCTAAGATAGGCCCAGATCCTTCCCTGCGACGCAAGAAAAAGGTCACCCATGTTCAACTAGGATTCACTGTGTCAAGGATATGGTTCCTCGAGGACAGATTGGACAACCTAAACGGTGCATTAAATGTAGGAACCCTAGACATGACATGAGAAAATATTCTCTTAGGACTGGCCCTCGAATCCACTAATTGTACTTCTCAGTGTAATGTTTTATTTCTAAATATCATAAACGATTTTTCAAGCTTTATTTTTTGGTTTTCATACCATTTTTAATGCGATTTCTACACCCTTTAGGATGCCTTATACGCGCCAATTTTTGCACCATTGTAAACATATGTTTCAGTACCACGACGTGAAAGTTAAACAACAAGAAAAAATATCCCCAACATACCACAAAATACACTTAAACATGCCTATCGACCCATGGTTGCTTGTTCTTCATGGAAAAAAACATGGCTAGATAGTGTTTTAACGCGATTTCTACACCCTTTAGGATGACTTATACGCCACTTTTAGCACCATTGTAAACATATGTTTCAGTATTGCGACGTGAAAGTTAAACAACAAGAAAAAATATCCCCCAACATACCACAAAATCCATTTAAACATGCCTATCGACTCACGTTTACTTGTTCTTCATGCAAAAAGAAAACATGACTAGATAGCGTTTTTAACGCAATTTTTACACCCTTAAGGATGCCTTTACGTGCCGATCTTTACACCATTTCAAGAGATGTTTCAGTACTACGTCCATTCAGATAACGCGATAAATTCGTGCCATTTCATCTCAATTTCTCGCGGAACTCGCGTCCTGCTAAGCGCGAGTTCTTTTTCATTGAATATAAAAACAGGCCAATGGATAAGACACGCCACATCATATTGAACTCGCGCCTGGCAGAACGCAAGTCGTCATTATGTGGACCGAATGTGAGGTATTTTTCCAAATGATTTTCAATGTGGGTGTTTTTCCAAATAATTTTCCAAAAGGGAATATTAGCCAAATTTGCCCATAAATTATACATAATTTCTCAATTTTATATATTTATAGATTTTTTTCAATTTAATACATGAATTTTTTAAATCCAACGAGTGGTTCTAATAAAAAAGATTATGACGTTTATCCTATGAGACTTAGGTTCGAGTAGCTTTGCGTGCAATGTGTATATATGTCTTATCAAAGAGTTAAGAAAAATATGAACATATACTACCTTGTAATCACCTTAAAACTGTTGGATTTAAATCCGTAATAGTGGGCACATATGTATAATGTATATTGCTATTTTAAAGTATGACACAAAATTAAGTGACTAATTATGTTAGGCGTGTCATGGGTATTAAAATGTCATGGAAATAAAAGTGTAGATACCATAAGATGTATTTATAATTCGATGAGGGGCAGAGTTATAAATACTTAATAGTTGATTATTAAATCAACTATATAAAGAGGTAGTGGTCCCCAAGAAATAGGTTAACTTGTTTTTCTCTCCTTCCCCGTCAGAGAGTTTTACGTCAAGAGAAAACCTATCTTCTTGGAAGATCAATACCAAAGATTTGGGATTTCAACATCAAGATTCAAGGTTTTCATTTATCGATTAATTCAGGTACGCTTCCGCATTCAGTTTATTGTTCTTGATGATTTGACATGATAGATCCTGGGTTTAGATTTCATATTTAGTTATGGTTTAATTCTAACAAGTGGTATCAGAGACTCGTCATGTTGAATCATTAAGAACCAATTGATTTATTTTTTAATTTGATTCGTTCTTAAGATTTTATGAATTTAATATTTTTAATTTGGTGTTTGGATTAAAGATCGATGCTAAAAAGTTTAGGTTTAATTTTTGTGGATCTTGCCGTATGGTTTGATGGACAATTTTGTTTTTGTGTTTCGGACTCTACTTGAAGCTTGGCATCATATATTTTCTCTGGTTATTTCACATTAGATCAAATAGAATACATATAAGGATTTAAATAATATGGGATTGTTTCTGGTTTTGATCTCTATTTATTATTGATTTCATAAATAATAATAAAAGGTGAGGGATTTGTGTGTTCTGTTGATGATTGCACCGCCAATCACTTTTTTATTGAGCTATATTGGCTTTTACTTTAAACTACTGTTTTTTTTTCAAAACTTATGACATTGATTAATGTACATAGTAAAGTTTATTTAGTAGTTAAAGACAAATTAGGTTAAAACTGCTCCAGATTCAAGTTAAATATTTGGTATTGTCATCTTTATTTGTGCCTTACAAGATTGAACACACACATATACATATATATATATATATTTGTTTTTTGATCCTGGAAAACATATGGGGTAAAATAATTTGGATCAAGTTTTTCAGTGTTTTATCTATTAAAATGACGATGCATATATTATGATTTAGTACAATTGATTTATACATGTCTATGATTTTGGCATTTGATATGTACTAAGGATTAAGATTCGAATACACGTGAGTTTGAATTAAATGAAGTTTCATGGTGCTACTAATATTGCAATTTGTTGATCATATTCATGTTTGGATTAATTATGATTTATGCTTGTACATACTAAATGCGTATCAAAGACTGCTTTTACAATTACAACAAGTCTATGCGACACATGTTTAATGTCCATAGTTTAATTTAGATCTCAAGTTTATTCGGTTATTGACTCCAAAGTAACATTATTATTGTGAAATATAGATTTAGATTGGATTGATTGTACAAGTTATAACATGTGATTAGTTTCATTTGAGTCGCACCGTGTTTATGTTTGGCATATATATTTGGTTTTTGTTTTGGAAAGCATTCCATTAATCTTATGAAATTCACATCTTATTAAGTCCGATCAGAATTTTAATTTTGATCATTAGGGTATTATGGATATATTAAAGTTTCATGTGATCATTTTATGAATTGTTCATTTATATGATACTTTTTAATTTAAGTTAAAGATTGGTTGTTTTGAATTCAACTTTTATTTTGGTAAATGCATGTTTAAGAAATTTTTGAGAAACAATCAAAGATTTCGGTTTTTCGATTTTTGATAGCCCCATTTGGACAACCTTATTTCAGGTTATTTCGGAAACTTAAGTGTTATCGAAATTTCAGTTTTGACTATTACATAATTTTAAATTTGGATATCGGTATATTTATATTATATATTTTAAGATAAATTAATTGAAGCATTAAGTCACCAAAGTGACCTCTATTGTAGAAATTATTTTATTTTAATATATAGAAGGTTTTGTGTGCATGTAAGTCGGATTATGTTAGTATTAATCGCCCAAAGGAAGGTTAATAATTAACATTATTACATGTGCAATCTGTGGTAATGAACATGTGATAATTATTCAGTTTTATATGTGAGCAATAAATCGCCCAAAGGAAGATTTCATTTGACATGTTCTTATTATCAATGTTTGATTCTTGTACCAAGTTATCACTTACAAGTTAATATTTTGTCCAAAGATGAAATATTAATGGAGTGTCCGGTATCTTGATATGAGGTTTACCTTTATTCAAATTTATTATTGTTTTGGTTATCTTTTAATTTGATTGAAAGATAAAATTAAGATAAATATTTTGAAACAATTAAATTCATATTTTGGTTTGGATGTCTAATATTTTAATGGATTAATTGAAACATAATGTCACCAAAGTGACCGCTTTTTGTGTAGATTAGTTTATTTAAAATATTAAGATAATTATGAGTTTTTGTAATTCATGCGTTTATTAATTGGCCCAAAGGAAAGTTAATATTTGGCAGAATTACAACGACAATGTGGCGCGATAAATGTGTGACAATTATAAGGTATTTTATGTAAGCAATACGTTAGTCCAAAGATTAATCTATTGTTTGACATAGTTTATTGTCAATGTTTGATTGCTACAACAAGAGTACCGCTTCTGATTAATATTCTTGTCCAAAGACTTGATATTAATGTTGTTCTTGGTATCTTGAGGGGAACTAGCCATTATTTTGAATTTATTTGTTTACTTATGAATATTTATGTGGGCTTGTTTTTTATTTTATTTGCTTATTTTGTTCTATATTTAGGTAATTTATCTTTCTTGTTACAATATCTCATTAAATACATTCTACACTCATGTTTAGTGAAACTAGTTTCAAGGAATAGAAAAGACACTTACATAAAGTATTTGGTTGTATGAACATAGACCTTGCACTAAGGAAGAACAACTCGCACCTCTCTCATGGTAAGCACCCATAAAAGGGATTTTGAGAGGTGAGTTCGTTCAAATTGCATAATTTTAATGATCATAAAGTACAACATTCTAGAATTCTTTAGGAGCACAAATCTAAAGATATTACTCATACTAAGGGTTTCCTTGATAAATTTGAGAAACATTTTATTAAAAAATGTTAAGGCTATGACGTTACTTTTGACTTACTTGATGTCTATGAAGTATAAAGATCAAGGAAATGTGAGGGAGTATATTATGAAAATATTTAATATTGCTTCAAAACTTAAGGTACATAAGATCGAACTTTCTAACAATTGTTTGTTCTTATGATTTTGGTATCGCTTCCTATACAGTTTAACCAATTCAAAATTAGTTACAACTGTCAAAAGGAGAAATAGACTATAAATGAGCTTATTTCTCATTGTGTTAAAGAGGAAGAAAAGTTGAAGCGTTATAAGTGTAAAAGTACTCATTCGGTTAGTGCTCATTTAGTTAGTGTCTCTAAGAATAAAGGCAATAAAAAAAATATTAGAATAAAGTTGCTAAAGGTCCTAATCAAAAGAAACAACAATAAGTTACAAAGTATTGATTCTTTTGTATAAGTTAGGACACATGTGAAGAAATTAAACTTCAAAAGTGAGCAACTACTTCGGTTATTTTGAGTGATCCATGGGCTGTAAATTTTATGATCCCACAATAAGGATTATTTTAAGGAGAGGTTTAACATTTTTAGGATGTTGAGTTTGTAGGGAAAAATAAGGTTAGATACATTGCTATTGAGGTGAAGTTGAATTATAATTTAATTCATACTATCACTTTTAATGATGTTTAGGTTTTTACACCTATCATAATCAAAAAGTGAATCAAGTACCTCAGCAAAACAATGTTGAACAACTCCCATTCAAGATAAGGTAATTGTTTCAGAAGAACAAACTCAACAACCTTAAAAAAAATAAGTGTCATTAAAGATATCCACGAGAGGAAAGAGAAATACTATTCTAGATTATTACTTTGTATTTATTCAAGAAAATAAGGATAATAAAGTGAATGATAGAAAATGATTCAATCATTTTTTATCAAATCATAAAAGTTCTGACTCTCAAAAGTGGATTGATGTCATTCAAGAAGAGTATAAATTTATGCAAGACAATAAAGTTTCGGAACTTGTCTCATTATGTGAAGGTGCAAACCAATTGGTTGTAAATGGATATTTAAAACCAAGAGGGATGCAAATGATAATGTGGACAAGTATAAGGCATGTCTTGTATCTAAAGGATATACTCTAAAAGAAGACATTGATTTTGTGGAGATTTTCTCTCAAGTTTTATTGAAAGAATCTTTTAAGATAATCATGACGCTTATTGCTTATTTTAATCTTGAGCTACATAAGATGGATGTTACGCTTGTGTTTTTCAATGGTGACATTGAAGAAACAAATTATATGGTACAATCATAGATTTGTGTCTAATGATACAAAATCAATGATATGTAAATTAAAGAAATTCATCTATGAGCTTAAGTTGGACTCTCATTAACGAAATTATAAATTTCATATTGTTTATCTCATTTGGTTTTGAGATAAATTTGGTTCACAATTCTATATACTACAGTTCAGTGGGAGTAAACCAAGTGATACTCATATTATTAAAGAAAACAAATTTAGTCTTACTCAATGCCCTAAAAGTAACCTTGAAATTAAAAAAAAATACAAAAGATTCCAAGTGCATAATGTATTGAGAATTTAATTTATGCTCAAGTATGTATGCGTTCGGATATTGCATACATTGTTAGAATGTTAGACAGATATTTAAGCAATTCTAGTTTGAACCATTGGATAGCAGCCAATAGGGTTATGAGATATGTTTAGAGAACAAAAAAAAAATTACATGCTCACATATCGGAGTTCTGGTAAGTTAGAGATCATCAAGTTTACAGACTTCGATTCTATTAGAATATTGATGCAAAAGAATTTTGTCACATGGGCTGCTAATTATAGATTGAATAGAAAGATCACTTTGGTTATTTTGTGACAATAAATATGCATTCATTTATTCTATAAACAATAGGAACACTTTAAATTTGAAGCACATAAATATTAAGTTCCTAGTTGTTAAAGAAAATTCAGAGTGGTTGTGTGTCTATAGAGCATGCTGGTACAAACTCCATAATTGCGCGCTTATTAAGAAATTGACACCCTAGGTCTTTCATGAGCACACTACTCATGTGGGTGTAATGTTATTTAAGGATATTCGGTTTTAGTGGGAGTTTGTAATTTTGAAAAATGCTCATTCGTTTTAGACACAATTTCAGTTACTTCAGTTTAAGGATATTTTAAGATTATTTTCTGCAGAAATAAAGTTCTTTTGGTTTATGCACACTCTGAATTCAGTAAAGTTTGATCTCGCTAAGGTTTAGGAGGACCAGTTGGAAATAGACATGTTTGGTTCACATTTCATGTAATTTTCCATGCTACGCATCCATGATTGATCTATGTCATTTGACTATATTTGTATAAGTGACCATTGATGGGTCTTGTCATGATTGATACGACAAAGGTTGCTTTGATCCTATATGGATATAGTTGATGGACGAGATTGTTACAGAATACCTATTATATAATAGCAAATTTTTGAGCTCATAAGGTTACATTTGTCAGGAAACATATGTTGCCCAAGTGGGAGATTGTTGGATTTAAATCCGTAATAGTGGGCACATATGTATAATGTATATTGCTATTTTAAAGTATGACACAAAATTAAGTGACTAATTATGTTAGGCGTGTCATGGGTATTAAAATGTCATGGAAATAAAAGTGTAGATACCATAAGATGTATTTATAATTCGATGAGGGGCAGAGTTATAAATACTTAATAGTTGATTATTAAATCAACTATATAAAGAGGTAGTGGTCCCCAAGAAATAGGTTAACTTGTTTTTCTCTCCTTCCCCGTCAGAGAGTTTTACGTCAAGAGAAAACCTATCTTCTTGGAAGATCAATACCAAAGATTTGGGATTTCAACATCAAGATTCAAGGTTTTCATTTATCGATTAATTCAGGTACGCTTCCGCATTCAGTTTATTGTTCTTGATGATTTGACATGATAGATCCTGGGTTTAGATTTCATATTTAGTTATGGTTCACTTCTAACAAAAACTATTAAAAAATACACGAACTTTTTTTCCTGTCAACGAGTTTGTCATTTTCTGTGACGAAAGTCAATATGGAACTTTACTTAAGAAATTATTTCAAAATAAGTCCTCATCGTTTCAATATTTTGAATTCACCTTCATTCATTAAAAATATAAAAAATTAAATAGTTTTTTTTAATTATAAAAATATTTAAACTAATTAATAAGTGACATGTGGCACAATATTAAAAATTAACAATATTTATTTATCTTCTTCTTTCTCTTCTCTTTTTTCCTATACTCTCTCTATTCAAACAAATCCATTCAAACAAGCAAGCCTTGTTGGTCGACTGCCGCCGATCACCCTAGTCTACGTCGTTGAAACCAAAAATCACCGGCAAAAACATGTATAAATGTCCTAAGTTTTTTTTTCCTTCTAATTTTTACCTTTTGATGATTCTACAAGTTTGTTGAATTCTTAATTAAATTTGAAAACTGGATCTGTGAAAATTACACAATTAAAATCTAAAAAATTATAGTTTACAACAGATGCCTAAGCAATGAATTTAACCCCACTAAATAATGAGATATCTGAGACCAAGTATTGGATTTTATGTAAATTTTTGCTTCATCATTCTCCTGTAAAAAGATCAAACTAAAAAATGAAAAACAAATTCTTTAGATTTTTAAAGTATCAGTGAAAATAAAAGAAATTCCTCAGCGTTGGCGCTAGAGTTATAGATTCGACCTTTTCAATTATTTATTTAATATCGGATTTGAACAGTTTCGTCTTCTTCATCATTCATGTCATTGTAATCATCGTCATCTTCGTCGCCATCTACTTCACTGTTCGTTTCTTTCTTTCATAACCTTAATTTCATTATAAACCATGTAGCTGAAAGAGGGAAAAGAGAGAACCATTTTGATGTCTGAAACGACGACAAATAGTGTTGTTATAAACTGTGTACGTATACAAAATATATGCATAGACGCGAATGGTTAGCCATAGCGCATTAGCGTTAATCTTTTAGTATTTGATTTTGATCCATCGACATCACATGTGTTCTAACATTTAAATATCTAGTACATTATAAATATACACATATGTGCAGGGACGGATCTTAGTGCGAAAGTTTGGTGGCTTAATAAAAAATTTAAAATTTTTAGAGATCTAATCAAATTTTAAAATTTTGAGGATTTAATGAGAATTTTTTTAAAAAAATTGAAAGTCTAATTAAAATTTTCAAAAAAATGAGTCTTAATGAAAATTTTAACAACTTGGGAAACTTAATTAAAAATATTTAAAAAATTAAGACTTAATGAGAATTTCTAACAAATTTGAGGGGCCTAATTAAAATTTTTAAAATATTTGAAGGGTGTAAATTTAATTTCCCCAAACCTTAGGATGCCAAAGCTCGCCAGGCTCTACTTAGTGATCCGCCTCTACATATATATATATATAGAGAGAGAGAGAGAGACAGAGAGACAGAGAGAGTTGTGTATGCTCAAATTAAATTTGGATTAAATTGCTTGCTTGTTTAGAATGTTCTGCTCCAAAACGTTAGTGTTATGAATGTTTAAGCCATATGTATGCTCAACCTTCATACCATCATGCTTTGTATAGATTTTATAGGGTAGTTGTGTATTAGCAGACTTCTAAAGCTCAACGTTCGACTTTTCTTTCTCTCAGGTTAGTAGGTTTTGAGCATAGTCGGGACATTGATATCGTTTTACGGGAGTTTCAGTAACCATTATTTTCAGAGTATTGTACTTATCCATTTAGTGATATGTATATCATAGCATCATGTTCTTATTTTCAAGTCTATAACTCTAATGCAATGTTTTGAGCTTTTTATTACTTTATAATTTAGAGCTCAAACTCTTACAAAAGTCTTACTTTGATTAATATTTAAATTAGTTTGATACTTATGTTTTACAAATTATCTTAAAAAATTTAAATTATTTGTATTTTAAATTGTGTGACCTAGATGTGACTTTTTGGATTTGTCAGATCTTCTGAGATGGGTCTAGAGAGTTACATGTCAGCTAACAAAAATGGTTACAATTAAAAGGCATAATACCAAAAAATGCCCCTAACGTTTGATTGGATAGTCATTTTGGCCCATATTCTTATTTTTAAACCAGTTTAACCCCCCAACGTTTCATTTTGGGTCTAAATAGCCCATCTACGGATGAAAACTGTCAGTCAACTGACGATAAACAACTTAAAATGACGTGACAAGCCTACATGACAGTGCACTCCGCGATAGTAGTTTCATATAGACAAATATGCTAACTTTACATAATGACACATCAATCAATAAATATTTTTATAAAATTGTATAAAATATAAAATATTTTTTTTCTTCTGACGCATCATTCTGATAAGTTATTTCAAGCTATTTATCGTCAGTTGACTAATAATTTTCATCCGTAGAGGGGTCATTTTGACCAAAAATGAAACGTTGGGGTTAAATTGGTTCAAAAAAGAATAGAGGCTAAAATGACTATTCAGTCAAACATTAAGGTTTTTTTTTGCTTTATGCCTAATTAAAACAATTTAAAAGTTCAGTGATCAAAATGTAAAAGTCCTAAAAAATTAGGGAGTAGTAGTGTAGTTTACCCTGATTTTAATTACTTGATTGCACATTTTTTCTTTTTAATTCAAGTATTACATTAACCATTTTCCGAGAGACATACATAATATTATTTCTAAAATATACTCAATTAAAAAGAAAACAAATATTCTATACCAAAGCATCTAGGTTTTATTGTCTTAAAATAAAATTAAAAAGCAATTCTAGAGTTTTCTAAAGTTTATTTTCAAAGTAGACATGCAAAAGGTTTCTATCACTAATTAACTAGTCTAGAAAATATGTCACACATAAAGAATCCAAATTAAATAAACATTTTCAATGATAAATTTGAACGTGACCTTCTAAGTAGGACCATTCTAATTAATTAATTAATAAATTATTCAAAATTAATTACTTAAATTAATATGGCTTTGACTAAGCAACCAGAATTGCTTTATATACGATTTGAGGGGAAAATGCTATATCAATAAGTCTCTTACCTGGTAGATTTGTTAATACTAATCACGATAAAAAATTAAGGGTAAACTACACAGTTGACTACTTAATTATAAGGTTGGTGTCAATTTGACTACTATACTTTTAATTTTGATAATTTTACCATGTAATTATTTAAGTGGTTCCAATCAAGCCACCAACCGTTAAAACATAACGGAGAGGTTGACATGGCTGTTAAATAAACTGATATAATTACACATTTGATCCCCGTTATTTACACAATCTATCAATTTGCTCCTAATTTTAATTTAATAAAATAAATTAATTATTCAATTAGGTGGTGACATGTGTCACCACCTAATTGGAGGACTTTACCTATTTTTATTTAATTTATTAAATTTATTTTCCTCCTCCAATCAGGGGATAACACGTCACCTGATTGGAGAAAGAAAAATGAAAGCAAGCAAATTGGTGTCACTGGGCCAAGCGTGTTTTTGTGATATAATGTACAAAATTTAATATATGTGTTAATTGGTTGTTAATGCCAGGAAAAAGGAAGTACATATGATTTTAGGGGACTCGAACATAGACCAGGCAAACTTGACCCGAGACCCGAAAACCGAACCGATTTACTCGAATCGAGACCCGAAATTGACATGAACACGATGGCCCGAATTTGATCTGAAACCCGAAATAAACTGAACCGAAACCGAATCGAAGTTCAGTTGAACCGAAAATTGACCCGAACTGATTTTCAACCGAACCGAATGGAACCAAATTGATTTCACCCGAACCAAAAGCAACCGAACCGAAGGCAACCCGAAATTAAGAAAATATATTAAAATAAATAAATAAATAAGAGATGTGATGTGAACTGTCGTACAACTTACCAAAAAGTCAAATATACATGCTATATAAAGTCATATATAGGGTGGAAACACCTAACTCGGCCTAAAAACCCGATTAAAACCGATCGATATCCTATTAACCCGATATTGACCCGACCCGAAATCAACCGTCCGAAAATAACCGACCCGAAGTCAACAGAACCGAAAGTCAACCGAACCAAAAATCAACCGACTCGACGTCCTGATCCGATACTCAAACCGAAATCACCATAGACCCGAATTAAAACCGAACCAGACCCGAACCGAATTTAAACCGAATGCAGTCAGAACCGAAATGACTCGAACCGAAATGACCCAAACCGAAACCGAACCGAATGACCCGTTTGCCACCTTTACTCGAACATGACACACTTAAGATGCATAAAAACATCTAACTCAATTAAATAAATCTAATAATTAAATTAAAGTTAACAACATTATATATATATATATTTTTAAATTATAGTTAGTGCACGATTTAAATAAAAAATAAAAAATTATATTATGTTCGTGAGTTTGAATTCACTAAATGAATTTAATATAATTTTAAAATTTTATTTTTATATTTTTATTGTTTTTTAATATAAAAAATTAAAATTATATAAAATTAATTATTAAATATTTTTTAAAATATATAATTTTTTTATCATTTTTAATATAAAATTAAAATTTTAAAATTATATTAAATTTATTTTTTAATATTTATTATAAAATATAAGTTTTTATTTTTTTAATATAAAAATTAAAAATTATATTAAATTATTTAGCATTTCCAAACACACGAACATAATATAATTTTAAATTTTAAATCGTGCACTAACAACCAGTTAACACATATATTAAAATGTTGTACTTTATAACATGAAAACATGCTTGGTCCGGTGGCAAATGTTCAACACTTGCACCATAGGTACCCAAGTTTGAATCCCCCTATGGCCGATTTCCTTATTTTTATTTTTCTTTCTCCAATTAGGTGACACGTGTCATCGCTTGATTGGAGGAAGAAAATAAATTTAATAAATTAAATAAAAATAGGTAAAGTCCTTCAATAAGGTGGTCATAATTGAATAATTAATTTATTTTATTAAATTAAAATTAAGACCAAATTAATAGATTGTGTAAATAATGGGGACCAAATGTATAGTTATACCAGTTTATTTAACAACCATATCAGCCTCTCCGTTATGTTTTAACGGTTGGTGGCTTGATTGGAACCATTTAAATAGTTACGTGGTAAAATTGCCAAAATTAAATGTATAGTGGTCAAATTGACACCACCCCACAGTTAAGTGGTCATCTATGTAGTTTACCCTAAAAATAATATAAATATGAGATGAATATTTAAATATATACAATCTTTATAATATTTTTTTAGTTGCTCTCTCGGTTTTTTAGGGTTTTGTTCTAACTAATATGGACCGACTCGCATCGCACACCTAATTTTGGTGGGTGGTTCTCTTAGTAAAGATTTCTTTTACATATATAAGGTCTCGAACTCGAGACCCGCTTAAGCGATACCAAGCTGCTCACTATTTGGACCAATCTTTAAAATCTCTATAATATTATTATAAGATGAAAAAATACATAAATATAATACAAATATATAGATAATGGCGGTTAATGAAATGATATTGTAATGAAGTCCACATTGATTTCACACAATGAACAAACTATTACCATGATAGAGTATTAAATGGTTGATTTGTTTGATCAACCTAATAATGACACTAAATTTTGCCAAGTTAATATAATATTATTTATTTATTCACTCATATGAAAATTATAAAAGGAAATGAGTTAATGAAGGTAGTGGGAGAATAAAGTTAGTTTCATTACATTCATAGGATTGAAGTGGTTGAATGTTCAATTCTTTCGGTTGACTAAAACTAACTCTACCAGGTTAGGTTAGGTGTTATCTTAATATGCAATAAATGAAATTATTATTATTTTTCATGTCCACTTTTTAATTTATGTTCAAAATTTATAGATATTCATTCTAATAATATTATTTTTAAAATATAATTTATGTTAATGTCCAAATATGTGTGAACGATACGAAACTGAACAATAAAATTGATGAAAATTGTAATTTTGAAATTTAAACTCAACTAAATTACTTACTTTATAGCTTTATTTAAAGATATCAATCAGATAATTGATGGATTTTCAACCAGTCTTGATATTACGTTCTCAAAATGTATATACTTAGTTTGTTTTATAATTTTATCTTTCGTATTCTATAAAAAAAATGTTGAGAGTGTCTCTTGTTCATTTTGTACTTCATTAGAGAGTGTTGACAGATATTTTCAACAATCTCTAAAGAAATATGAGAAAAGAAACACTCTTAACACATTCTAATATAGTACGAGAGATAAAATTTTGAAACAAAAGAAATATAAATATAGAGAAAATGCTTTAATACACAAGGGGTAAATTTTAGTTTACACAAACCTTTTAATTTTAGGGTTTATGGATTAATGTTAAAGATTAAGGTTTAGGGGTTTAGGCCATAAGGTGTAGAATTTAGGGTTTATGGTTAGAATTTAGAGTTTAATGTTTACGGTTTAAATTTTATGATGTTAGAGTTAGGGATTTATGTTTTAGATTTTATAGCTTAAGTACGAAGGGTTGTGTAAATTTTTTTACACAACTTGTGTATCAAAATATAACTCTAAATATATTACAAACATACTATCTGATACCAACAATTAGATGATTTGGTGGGATAAAATATTAAATCCCTTTAAGTAATGTCATATGTTAGATCTTGATATTGTAAATGAAACCAATTGTATTAAAAAGATGTCTTAAATGAATCTTTGTAATATTCGATTAAATTATTTAATAAATAAATTGAATAACATATTAAACGTCCGCCAACTATCCGATGAATTATTATTTGAAATTACAACCTCTTTTGCACCGAAAATTTTCATGGAACTTAGATAGAAACTTACCAAGTAAAGCAGTAATAAATTTCCAAATTTTCTATGTGAAAGGAAATGGTTATAGTCAAATACAAACAACATGAGCAAACAACCCAATTCCAGAAAGGAAATCAACGTGAAATTATGCTCCATGTTCCATCCATATGCCTCTTCTGGTCAAACCCCACGCCCCGCACAGGTCAGCTTGGGCGGTTCTTCAAATTTGAATTGCCTCTCATTTTCTAAGCAAACAAACACCCACAGCCCCAAAACAAATAAAAAAGGAAAACAAATTGATTAATACGATGGTTTATTTATTCCCCATTCAACATGATTAAACAATGTTTTTAAAAAAACTAACACTGTTGTTGGCAAACGTTTCTTCAAAGCTTGGTCTATGGTCTTATGTGCAGGCGCTGCTGTTCTTCAACTGGTTTTTTTCCCCTACTTATTTTTCTCATGTTTTTCCATTGATGACTGATAAACAAAGATGAAGAAGAAGATCATTTCAGAGGATCAAGCTTTTTCATGGCGTTTCAGTTTGCTTGTGTTCTTGATACTGATTACAGGTTTGTGTTTTTAATCTTTTTTTAATCGATTTTTGGGTATGTTTAATTAGATTCCAAGTTTCGGATACCTATGTTTATTCCCTGTTAATGAATTGATCTTTAATCAGTTATTAATATTGATTTTTGTGTTTATTCAAGGAAGATTTTCTCTTCTTACTTACTTTGCAAAATTTCTGATAATTTGCAGGCATTGTTGTTGCTGGGGATTCTTTAGACACAGACAAGCAAGTTCTGCTGAATCTGAAATCATTTCTGGAAGAACAGAATCGGGTAAATCGAGGTTGGTACTTGGAGTGGGGTGCCGAAAACTCGACACCATGTCTATGGCATGGTGTCTCATGTTCATTTGATGGCCAAAGAGTTATTGGTATAAACCTTTCGGACAACAATATATCCGGGGAGATGTTCAATCAGTTCTCGGCCTTAACCAAGCTTCGAGAACTCGACCTCTCGAGAAACACCATTGGTGGAGCGATTCCGGATGATTTGAACCGATGCAGCAGCCTGGTATACCTTAACCTGTCGCATAATATCCTGGAGGAGAGCTGGTGTTGACTGGCTTGTATAGTTTAGAGAAGCTTGATTTGTCTACGAATAGGATTCAAGGGGAGATTGAAGCTAATTGTTGCAAACCTTTCAACTAATAATTTCACTGGCAACATAGATACGTGCTTTGATGAATGCTTGAATCTGCAGTATTTGGATTTGAGTGCCAATAAGTTTGTTGGCAGCATATGGAGTGGATTCGCAAGGCTTGTCGAGTGTTCGGTTTCCGAAAACAACGTTTCCGGGACTCTTTTGGGATCCATGTTTACAAAAAATTGTAGTTTGCAGGTTTTGGACCTTTCAGAAAACAGCTTTCAGGGTCAACTTCCAGGGGAGATTTCTAACTGCATGGATTTGGTTGTGTTGAACATATGGGGAAACAATTTTACGGGGCCGATTCCTTCGGAGATTGGGATGATTTCGAGTCTCGAAGGCTTGTTCTTGGGGAGCAACAGGTTTTCCAATGAAATACCAGAATCTTTATTGAACCTCACAAACTTGGCCTTTCTGGATTTAAGCAAGAACAACTTTGGTGGGGAGATACAAGAGATTTTAGGGAGGTTCACACAGGTGAAGTTCCTTGTATTACGCGGAAATGCATACAGCGGAGGGATCACATCTTCTGGTATTCTCAAATTACCGAAGATTTCGCGATTAGACCTGAGTTATAACAACTTCTCTGGTTCATTACCTATTGAAATCTCTGAAATGAAGAGCTTGAATTTCTTGATGTTGGCTTACAACCAGTTTACAGGTGGTATACCACCTGAATACGGCAACTTGTCTCAGTTACAAGCTCTCGATCTCTCCTTCAACCGGCTTTCCGGATCGATTCCACCAGCCCTCGGAAAACTGAGCTCCCTTCTATGGTTGATGCTTGCAAACAACTCTTTTACTGGCGAGATTCCGCCTGAGATTGGGGGCTGCAGTAGCTTGTTATGGATAAACCTTGAAAACAATCAACTCTCCGGGAAAATCCCCCCGGAGTTGGCAAAGATTGGGAGAAATGCTACTCAAACTTTTGAGTCGAATCGGCTGAGCAATGACCCAATAGCTGGTTCGGGTGCGTGCTTGTCAATGAAGAGGTGGATACCAGCAGACTACCCACCTTTCAGTTTTGTGTATACAATTCTCACTAGGAAGAGTTGTAGAAGCATATGGGATCGGCTGCTCAAAGGACATGGTCTTTTCCCAGTGTGTGCTTCAGGTTCAACGGTGAGGACATATCAAATCACGGGTTATTTGCAACTTTGTGGAAATCGTTTTTCGGGTGAGATCCCTTCGGATATCAGTAAGATGCAGAATTTCAGTATGCTTCACTTTGGTTTCAATGGGACACTGCCCGCAGACATCGGACAGTTGCCGCTTGTCGTCCTAAATATAACCCAAAACAGATTTTCAGGAGAAATTCCAGTTGAGATTGGCAACGTCAAATGCTTACAGAATCTGGATTTGTCGTACAATAATTTTTCTGGCATATTCCCAACAAGCTTCAACTACTTGACTGAACTGAGCAAGTTCAACATTTCATACAATCCGCTCATTTCCGGTGTAATTCCGTCAACTGGTCAGTTGGCAACGTTCGAGAAAGAGTCCTACCTCGGAGATTCGCTACTTGATGTTCCAGATTTTATTAAGAATAGAACAACTCGCCCACAAAACCACATCGCAATGCATAAAAGATCTACCAAGTTGGCTGTGTTCTTGGTCTTATTATCTTTAACACTGTCCGTTATTGTTTCTGGGGTTCCAACGCTTGTAGTTTACATATCAGTGAAACGTCCGGACAAACCAAATGGATATCTCTTACAGGATACGAAATATCGACATGATTTAGCATCAAGCTCCGGAGGATCATCACCATGGTTATCAGATACTGTTAAGGTCATCCGCTTGGACAAAACAGCTTTCACACATGCTGATATTTTGAAGGCTACAGGTAACTTTTCGGAGGATAGGATAATCGGAACGGGAGGATTCAGAACAGTGTACCGAGGCATATTGCCTGATGGGAGAGAAGTAGCAGTGAAAAAGCTACAACGAGAAGGAATCGAGGGTGAAAGGGAGTTCCGGGCTGAGATGGAGGTTCTTAGTGGCAATGGCTTTGGTTGGCCACACCCTAACCTCGTAACACTTTATGGTTGGTGCCTTGATGGATTAGAGAAAATACTGGTTTATGAGTACATGCGAGGTGGGAACCTCGAGGATCTTATTTCAGATCGGTTGCAGTTCACATGGCGGAGAAGGATCGATGTGGCAGTCGATATTGCAAGAGCATTAATGTTTCTACATCATGAATGCTACTCTTCAATTGTGCACAGGGATGTCAAGGCTAGCAATGTCATGCTAGATAAAGATGGAAGGGCAAGAGTAACGGATTTCGGTCTAGCTAGAGTTGTCGATGTTGGAGATAGCCATGTGAGCACAATGGTGGCGGGAACTATCGGTTACGTTGCACCGGAATACGGACAGACATGGCAAGCTACTACAAAAGGTGATGTATATAGTTACGGGGTATTTGCAATGGAAGTGGCAACCGGGAGGCGATCGATCGATGGAGGAGAAGAATGCCTTGTGGAATGGGCCAGACGTGTGATGGGAAATGGACGAAACGGGTTAGGTCGAGCTGCAGTACCACTTGTGCTTTTTGGATCAGGGCTAGCCGACGGTGCCGAGGAGATGTGCGAGCTGCTCCGGATCGGGGTCCGATGCACGGCAGAAGCTCCACAAGCTAGACCAAACATGAAAGAGGTGCTAGCTATGCTGATTCGAATAACAAGCAACAGCAATGATCAAAATCTCAAGTTTACAGATACATAAACAGGTTTCAAAATACACACATGTTTTCATGTACTGATTCTTCTTGTAAAGAGATTTTCTACATTCATTATGTTGAAAAGAAAAGAAAAGAAAAGAAAAATCAATCAAAAGTTTGTTCCAAGAATTTTCATGGAAAACTTTAGCAATTAGCTTCAATTGTAGCTGTCCAGATGGACGGTGGATTGATGCCTCTTTGTCAAGTACAGTAACAGATTCCGCCACACTTTTGTTGTGACATAGCTATTAAATTCGACTCTCTTTACCTCAGTTTGCTAAACCAATTATCTCTCCCATATCCTCTTCTCTCAATCTCCTACATGTCGGAGCCCGAAAGCGAACCTTCACCGCCACTTTAAGAGCCGGGCTCGCCGACCACTGTCTGTACCTCTCTGATCTGTCCGTCTGAACTTTGAAATCCGATTGCTAAAACTTTGCAAATCGCAAATAAGAAGAAAGAAGACGTCATTCCTCGTTAGTCTGTTTAGGATCTTTCCAGGCAATTTGACATTATCGCTTGTTAATATTTCCTCTTAATTACTTCTAATTGTTTCCCCTAATTCATAATTGATTTCTGCCCTAATTTTTTATTTTCTAGTTTCTATAATCTTTAAACTGATAATTGCTTTGCTATTTGGCTTACAAGATGATACAGGACAAGAATACACTGTAACTTGTTTGCCGTTGGTGTTAATTTTTAGTTTCTGTTGATTAATAAAATTTTTCTTATAAATTAGAATCTCAGGCTGTGTTTCAAATGTCTGGATTTTTCATTACATTCGAAAGGGTTATGTTGTCTTAGAATGTTTCATTTTCGGGTATCCTATGTTTCCAGTTTTGCTAAAATTATTCGAAGAGCTTGGTCGCCTTAGTGTGTATATATATATATAGGAACTCAATGTAGAGTACATGGTAGAAATAAAGTATCAATTGCGCAATTTATTCAGTGAACTACTAAATCTTTTAATACGATTGTATTTCAGTGAACTATCAAGTTTAAATTGTTAGATCGGTTCTCAAGGATACAAACTTTGATCAAACAATCGAACATGGACTCAGATTTCTCTTTTGAATACCTTTTACAGTCTCCACAGGGTAAGCTTTCCTATTGCAAATCTGGGTTTCTTCTTGTTATCTCAATTTCCTAAACTTACAAAGTGTGAAAATGTTGCAGAGAATACAAGGGGAGAGGAAGAAGAGGAGAGGACAATCCAAAGAGAGCCAGCATATAAAAGGAAGCTTGAAGAGTTGCTATGGCGACCATTTCTTGACTATGGAGATGAAACCATGGCGGCGCAGGTGAGAGATTACATCTCCATACCCGTTTCCAGAAAATGAGTTGAAATGATGTAGTTTACATTGTCAACTAGAAAGATGGTTTGAGTTTTAGAATTATTAATCTCAGAAACTTTTCAGCTTTTTCAACATACATAGGATATTGAAAACAACGAGTTCTATGTTTGCTTCTTTGTATGTCAATCTCAAAATCAGGAACATAGTTTGGTTGCTTCATGTTCTGTCTTAATTTGCAAAAAATTGATGTTTTTCCATTCACAGATGCAATCCCCAAGTCGAAACCCTTCGAGACCAAATCCGAGTTTCAGTCCGAGGTGTTCCGGACAAGAGCAACTTGCAGCACCGAGCCACCTTGAATGCCAGCCAAGTTCGACACCAGGCCGAACTCCTCCTACAGGGACAAATAGCGGTTCTGGACCTTCCGATCCTATGGTTTCCAGACGAAAGCAGGTCGAGTCACCGAGCAAGAGCCCACCTCAACAGCTGCAACCGTCTAACTATTTCAGTCTCAATGATCAGCCAGTCCATTTTTATTGTGAGATCTGCCAAGTGCCCTGCTCGGGTTCTCTTAACTACAACCACCACCTAAGTGGTAAAAAGCACAAAGTTAAGTTTGAAGAACTAAAATTTGGTTGGAAAGATGAAGGCGACGACGATTGCGTAACAGACAACCCGAAGCCCTGGATCCGGTGCGAAATTTGGTGCGTCGATGATAATGCGTTGAAGCAACACTTAGCAGGCAAAAAGCACAAGAACATGCAGAGAAAACTAGAAACGGTTGGAGGTAACATGGGAGAGGAGGTGGAATGTGCACTGTGTGGCATTGGATGCTCAAGCAAAGAGTTGCTGCAGCTGCATCTCAAGGGCAAGAAGCACAGGGCAGAGTTACAAAAGCAAGAATCACCCAGAAACGGCGGAGGCAACGAAGGCCAGAATCGTGTGCCGATGAAATGCAAACTGTGCAATACTTGGTGCATGGACAGGAGTTCATTGCAGATCCACCTGAGGGAGAAGAAGCATTTCATGAACGGGTTAGAGGTGAAGAAGAGACAATGGCGAGACCTGATTAGAGATAATGAAGCAAACCATTGAACTGGTATGAATGGTGATTTAGAGATTTTTTTGTTTTGTTTTGTTTTGCATGGACTCTATTATTATTACTTGTAGTCGGAGCTGTCGTTGCTTGAGAGATATCAATGCCAATGGCAAACTTGTTATCATGTCGTAACAATTCTTCTTCTCAAGTTTGGAAAAACTCTAGCATTGTTATCTCTTCAGTTGATTCCGTGTTTCCTTGACAGACACCACAATTCATGTCAGAATTTGTTCTTTTAGCAGCAAATACGTGTTTAGCTTATATCAATTATCAAGTATGACAAATCAGATGAAAAATTTGTAGATTTTTAATCCAAATGTAGGAAAAATTATTAGATGTATACCACGTCATCCATGGTCTTATCCAATAATAATTTTACATCTCATTTTTTTTAAAAGTAAATCTTTACATCTTTCTACATGTCATTAAATGAATGAATCTCATTAGATGGAACCATGGATGTCGTGGTGACCCGGGACCATGTAATAATTTCTCTAAATGTAGGGTAATATTCCAAAAATAATTCATAGATTTATTTATAATGAAATAATAATAATAATAATAATAGTAATAATAATAATAATAATAATAATGAGGCTTAAGCCTTGAGGGGTAAGAAGTAATTAAACTTTTGAAAAAAAACTCAATTAAATCTCTAAACTTTTTTTTTGCACCAAATTGAGTTCTTAAACTAATAAATTAAATCAATTAAGCCCTTTAATCAACATTGACTGTTGAATCTAATAAATTTTTGAATCAGTTGGTGCATCACGTCATGTCACAATATTTTCACTTGATATTTTTAGAATTTTTATTTTATCTAAAAATTTCTTTAAAAGTCCTAAAAATATTTTAAAAAATTAAAGTTTTTAACAAATATGTAAATACCTCGTGATAAAACTGTGGTTTATCATGTGATAGTAATATCTAAAAAGATCTGTCAAGATTTAATGATCAAAATTAATCAAATGAATTTATTGATTCAAAAACTTAAATGAGTATAAAAAAGTTTAGAAAATTAATTGAATTTTTAAAAAACTCAAGGACTTCTTGCACCTTTAAACTCAATAATAGTAATAATAAGGCTTAAGGGTATAAAAAAACCCTTAAACTTTTGAAAAAAAGAATCAATTAAGCACATGAACTTTGTTTTGCACCTAATTAAACTCTTGATCGCATAAATTGAATCAATTAGTCTTTTGACCAACATTAAATGACCTTCTTCTCTTGCCTCTTCTAATGATGTTTTTGTTGTCCTTATATTCTCAAATCGTTAGCCCTGAAAATTTGAAATTTGTATGTGATTTAGAAATTTTTTATGTTTTGCCCGTAAAATTTTACAAGTTCGTTCCCTAGAATTTTATAGGTTTGTCCCACCTCTTACGTAAAGTCATGCGTCCTAATGATCTGAATCGCACGCTGCGAGGTTTATGTTACTGAATTAACTAGATATATATTGTGATTTAGGCTAGGTGGTCATGACTTTGTTGTTCATACTCTTTGTTTTTTTTACTGAAGTATCCGTATTCGACACTTCCGACCCTTATCTTGATTATACGATCCTCCAACATGATAAACTTTATAAATGAATATACGCAGACCAACACTCAGACTCGGGTCTAGGGCACAGGTTGCTGATGCATTGCGTTTCTTTTCATGTTTCCGAAATGAGTAATTGTTGATTTCATGGTGATATTAGCTTTAGCAATAGGTTTAGTGAAAAAGTATAGCTATAATCTGTTTTAGTGGTACTATTGTTGAATATACAATTCTTGTGCTTGGGTTTGTTATACAATTATTTGCTGTTGTTGCAAATGTCTGATGAAGACGTACGGGTTCTTGACTCCCGATTTCTGGAAAGAGACTCGCTTCATAAGGCCTCCTTTCCAGGAGTACTCTGATCTGTTGGGAAAGCCAACCAAGACTCTTTTAATCGAAGATGCAGCGCAGGTTGGTGTATGATGGAAATCTTTTTAGTCAGCATTGAGTTCAATGCTTGGGCTAGTAAAATAAAGTTGTTTTTTCTTTGCTTGTTTGGTCCTGTTATGAGATGTTAACTAATCGTTCAACAACTGCAGTTTTCTCCTCTTTTTTGGGTTTTTAAATCGAATCTTGATTCTTTACAAGATTGAAAAAGAATATTTGATGGGAGAGCAGAGTTTAGAATTTGGGGTTGGAATTTGAAATTGTGAACATGGGCAGATCTACATTATAATTTGAGGGTCAATTGACCCCACTTGATTTGTTAGGATATGAGATTTTCAAGGGATTAGTACAAAACTTTTAGAATTTTATATAAGAAATATTAGAATTGACCTCACTTAATTTGTTGAGGTATGAGGTGAACAATAGTTATTGTAGTGGTATGAAAATCCTTCATACCATATACTCTATATTAATCCCATTATATGAAAAATACTGGGTTCACCACTGCTTGTGAACATAAATTTTATGAGTGATTGCATGAACTAGAAAATGAGCAAAACTCAATAATAAACAACACAATAAAGAAACAAGAGAAGATGGTCTAAACTTTTTTTTGAAGAAGTGTGGGCCCGTCCAAAATATATGTGGGCCCTCTGATAATTTTTAAAATGAAGCTCCTAAAATATTTTATAATAAGAAAAAAATATAAAATATTAAAATTTATCATATTACGATTGTTTTTTATAAATAAATTATTTTCCAAGCATATGAAACTAAAATAATGTCACAAAGCAACTTTATAATCGTGGCATTTTATTTAAAAAGTTATTATCCTCTGGATGTTCTTATAAGCAAAATCGTCAACCAAATCTTCATAGTCATCTTTCTTCAAAATATCATTTTCAATCGCCATAAATGCTAACCCATTACGCTTTTTTTGTGATATTGTACATCGCATATAGGTCTTCAACAACTTCAAATTGAAAAAATTTCTTTCTTTAGATGCAACTGTCACAGAAATAGTCGCCAAAATAATATATGCAATAAAAGCTTTAGAAAAATATTACCTTTCAAAAATCACAAAATCTTCGGTGGTCCTGATTTTTGACAGGCAATAACTCTCTTAATAACCTAAACTCCAAATACGATTCATTTCCATCAATATCATATTATCCTTTATTCTTAAAAATAGACTAAAAATAAGTACAATGAGACTTTAGACTCGCATTTAATGATTGCAACTTATGAGAAGTAAACAAAAACCCAATTTTTTTTATAGTCTTGGTATTGTTCAAACCTCCTATTAAGAGAAACAATAGCTTGAACAAAATTCTAAAATCTTTAAATTCTCTAATTAGAAATTTAATCTTCAAAACACTAATTAAAAGTAATAGTAGATTTTTTTTAACATTTAGAAGATGAGAATATTACTAATTAGTAGTTGAATCTAAAGTAATTGAAGAAGATTGAAATTAAGATGGACATAGATAAGAATTATTTTGCCCGTTAAACACCATAAATTTGTTGAACTTTTTAGAAATAATTTATTACAATTAAATTCTTGAAATAATAAGTGAGAAAATTAGAAGTTTTTTTAGAAGAATAATTTTTTTTGGTTAGTAATTTTTTTTTTAAGTGTGGGACTCCCTAAATTTGGGGTCCTGTGACGTGTCACCGGCCACACTTGTGAATGTACGAGCCTGAATGTAGGGCTTACATTCAGAGATGTAAAAATGGAACTACAAACTTCAAAATGAACTGATCCAACGTGTAATTATTTGTCAAAGATAGTGTCGGGTTTTGAAGGGGAAGAAAAGCTTTGTGAGTTTCAAAGAAAGAGGAGAGGAAGGGAAGTAATTTGATGCATGGTTTGGCCTGGAAGACTTGTCGGACATGATAACAGTGATTGACGACAACCGTTCTAGGAGTTTAATGGGAGTCTATTTTTTTTTTGAGTGAAGGCGAAATAAGAAATTAAAAAAAAATATGTTTATAGATTTTTAAATTTTATGCTATAATTTTTAAATTTTCAGATTGAAGTGAAAATTACGCATGGATAACTATATACTTCCATACGCAGAAATTGAATATTTAAGTCCGACATGGAAGTTAAAGATTTAAAATTTTTGCTATTCATTTAAAAATTCAGAATTGAAAGTGGAAATGATTTTTTTCGGGATAAAAACAGTGACCCGAGCATAAAAAATCAAAATGTTACATAGATTAAAAAAATCGTCTCTTAGCTGAACATCCGAGCACAAAGTGTACTCTACATACAGTTTAAAAAATCAAGTAATTTAAATTAAAATCCATACCTAAGTTTTATGTCAAATTTTTCGTTAGTCCATGTAATGTCATATTTTTACATTTTAGTCCAAAGTACAAAAAATAGACCTTGTTGACTACTCCCACCTACCCATGGAAGTCGACAACAATTGGTGACAACTCCCATTTGGTATTGTAGATTTCACCATTTCCCTAAATAATTTTTCAAATGTATCATTTTCATTAGGCTTAAATGAAAAATAAATGTCCAAATTTTGAACATTAAGTGCCTAACGTTTTTTTTTTTGTAAAAATAGATACTTAAAGTTTCAACCGTTATAATTTAAGTGCCCGACTGTCAATGGCCATTTAAAAAAATTTGTCCAATCAAAACGAGACACGTGGTGAGAATATTAACTTTTTTAATTTTTTGAAAAAAAATTATAATTTTAATTTTTTAAAAAATCCCAAAATTCTCAAAAATCTTTAGTCCCTAAATCTCTAAAAATAACAAAATTCCAAATCTTCACCACTGGCCTGCTGCCACCGCCGACCCCACCCTTTTAGTTGTCGGACCCAACCGGCCATTTCCCCAATGTGCCGTCGATGAAAATTGGCAAACGGTGTGTCAATCGAACGATTATTTAACATTCACCATTCTATGTTCAAATGGCACACTGTTCGCCGATTTTCGGCTACGGCACATTGGGGGGAATGGATGGCTCGGTTCGGTGAATGAAAGGGCAGGGTCGGTGAAGGCGATCGACGGTGGTAACGGTGAAGATTTGGGAATTTAGGGACTAATTTAGAAATTTTTAGAATTTCAAGATTTTTTGGAAAAAAATTAAATTATTAAAAATAAAAAAGTAATCAAAAGAAATTATAAATTAAAACATGACATGTGCCAAAATTCTATTGGTTAACGGATTTTTTAACAGCAGTTAACTATCAGTCACCTAAAGTTGTAATGGTTGAAACTTTAGACACCTAAATTTCAAAAAAGAGGTATAATTTGAACACTTATTTTTATTTAAGCCTTTTCATTATTTAAGAAAATGGTTTCCCCCCTTAATTTAGCCTCATTTATCTATAAGACAATCTACCTACATACATATAGATAATACTAAATATTTGAGAACTAACTACTAGTTAGTCGAGCGCGACGAGTCACTAGATTTCTTAAATAAATTTAGTGTTTGATTTCCTGGCGTTGTGAATGAAACAAATTGATTTAAGAGGATCACTCCATAATGGACATCTACAATATTCGATCTAGATTAGTTGATCAATGAGTTAGATTTCATCTAAAATGTGTTAGATTTCATCTACAATATTCAATCTAGATTAGTCGATCAATGAGTTTGTTGGGAGGCTTGAACGATCAACCGAGATAGCCAAGAGGGGGTGAATTGGATTTTTACATTGGTGGATGAATGACTAAGTAATAAAAAAATTATGATATAAAGATTTATAGTGGTTCGACTACTCAACCAAGTCTACCTCCACTACCTTAGCTATCCACACTAAGGATTTTCTCAAATCCACTAGATTTGCTATCATTTTTCTTGGGTTCAAGAAGATAACCCTTACAACCAAGACTTATACCCCAAAGTATTGAAACACTCTTTACAAGAGGAAACAAATTTAGCAAACTAAAGAAAACCTCACAAGGAAAATAAGTTTGCACAATTAAGCTCTCACTCAATCCTAGACACTTGAGCAATATTGACAATTGAGGCTCACAAGTGTTTTCTAATGAAAAATAAGACCTTTTAAGCTTAAATACAAATTTCTCTATACATGAATGTTGGTAGTTGGTTTCTTGTTATTGCATGGCTGCTTGATTGAGTCTTTTAAACCCTCTAAGGAGTTTGTGGCCGTTACAGCCATTGGGGTTGATTTGGAGCCGCTGGGGTCTTTATTTCCAGCAATAAATGTACTTCTAGAGCAGGGCATATCGGTACTCGTGCAAGGGTATCGGTACCTACCTTAAGAAGAAATAGCCGTTGGATCATTTAATACATAGGGGTATCGGTACACCTACTTACGTATCAGTATGGCCAAGTCGTACCAGTACGGGTTTTGGCTACTGGAAATTGTCAAAACTCGGGGAAAAAGGGGCGTATCGGTACTCGAAAATCCGTATCGGTACGGGCACTCTGGGTATCTATACGGGTCTAAATGTACCGGTACTCAGGGCCTATTTTTGACACATTAGATATTTAAAATCATTTAAAACATGTCAAAAACCCTTTGAAAAACTTTCAAACATATTTTTCAAGTTTATGGACTTTTGAAATATTTTTGCAAATTAGTTTAAGTCTAAAAACATTTTTCTTTAAGTTATATCAAAATCAAATGTCTCGACAATCTCCCCCTTTTTGATATAATGAAACTACTTGAAAATTTGTTTTTTGTGAAAACTTCCCCTTAGAAAAATAATTTTAGAAAAAGAGAATATTTTGAGAAAATATTTAAAGCTCCCCTTTTTTCTTTTTGAAATTGAATTTTTCAAACCTATCTCTCCCTTTTTTGTTCTATCAAAAATAATTTCAAAACTAAGTTTGAAATCACATTTAAGTTCAAAACACCAATTGTTGAAAGGTTAAAAACTAATCATTAAAAATTTAGCACCAATTGATGGGAAATATCAATTGTTGGTGTAAAAAAATAACAATGGAGAAAAGAGATAAAAAAAATTACATGATTTTTTTAAAAAACGGCCCCCTTACTCAAGCATCAAGTAAATTGTTAGTCCAACAATTTAAGAGAAACAAATTGAATTTCAAAAGATAAATAAATCAAATAAATATAAGAAATTCAATTAAGCATGCCATATATCAAGATAATTACATAAGCATACAAGGCATGGCAAAAATAAGACAAAATTGTCCATTTTTGTCTACGTGTACCGATATGATATGGTCCGTATTGGTACTTGGTTGAAGGCCGTATCGGTACGGTATGGGCTGTACCAGTACTAAAGGCACGGAACTAGTGAAAATGTAGCAAAATCAACTCAAAAGGCCTTACAACTTAGCTTTAAGTTCATACAAAGGCTCTATTAAGTCCTAGATACACTTTTTGCATATTTTGCTACACATGCTTCTAAAAAAACATTTAACATATAAAAAACATGATTTCACCAAATTCAACCAATTATTACAAGTTTAAGCCCTAAAACATAAATATGAGCATACGCCAAAAACATGTAACTCATACAATTTTAGACTCCCTCTAACTATATGCAATTAGGCACAACATGGAGTCATACAAACATGATTAGATCAACATGAAAAGTAGACATGGAAAACATGATCAAGCAATTGCATGGAAACTTAAAATTACTACTTGAACCAAGGTAGGATGTTAAGCATTCCTTCTTCAAGTGTCTTTCCTCCTTTGTGTGTCACGAGCTTCCAAAATTTAACTTTGATCATCAACGGCTCAAGCACACCTACAAAAGACAATTAATTAATTTTTGGTATCCAAATTGCTTTGGATCCAATGACGTTAGTCCCAAATAATTTAGTCCCCTTAGGAATCCATTTTTCAATTTCATCACTTTTCTTTGAAACAATGAGTCCTTTTAGGACCCAAATGTTTTTAACACATTTTTATTAATAAATCTAGGAGAACTATATTGTCTAAAATAAAAAATTTGATTTTACAAAATTAGTTTTGGAGCATTCTCTATTTTTCTTTTCAAAATTTTGTAAATCAAATCTCTCTTTTTTAAGATCATCCAACTCTCTTTGATGATCTTCGTGAACTTTTTGAAGCAATTTTTGTAAATCAAAATTCTTTTGTTCAAACTCATTGAGTTTTGCGTCAAGTTCATCATTGGTTTTAGAAATCAAATCATTTTGAATTTTCAAATTTGAAACTATTTTCTTGTTTTTTAAAATGTGATTTTTAAATTCTAAAATCAACTCATTGTAGGCGTCTTGTAATTTATCAAAAGAATATGAAATTGAAGTAGATGAATTAGAAGTTACCCTTGAATATTCTTCGATGGCTATGAGATAAAACTTGGCTACCTCATCATCGGTGGAGTCATCTTCATTACTCTATATAGCCACAAATGTCTTCTTCTTATGGCTTGATCACTTCTTCTTAAAATGAGGGCAATCATACTTGGTATGCCCCTGCTTCTTGCACTCGAAGCATATAATGGGATCTCTCCTTTTCATTCTCGATTCACGTCTTGATTCTTTCTTTTGTTGCTTCATGAATCATGTGAATTTCTTGAAGAGCTTGACCTCTCTTCATCCTCATCTTCACTCTCATCTTCACTTGATTCTTCTTGAATTCTTGAGGAGGATTTAAGAGCAACATTCAATTTAATGCCTTGCTCTTCTATCTTCTTTTTCCCCTTTGACATTACCATCTTATGGGTTAGCAAAGATCCCATAAGCTCGTCAAGCTTGAGCTCCTTCAAATTCTTTACTTCAATGATTATCGTCTTTTTAGAATCCCATGAATCAGAAAGTGAGTAAATCAACTTCCTCACAAGCTTGTCCTCTAAGATCATCCCTTTAAATCATTTAAGCTTGTTGACAATGGTGGAGAATCGATTGAACATAGCTTTGATGTCTTCTTCCAGCTCTATCTTGAAGTTTTCATAGTTGAGGTTGAGAAGTCCAATTTCCTTCACCTCATTTGTACCTTCACATGTGACTTCAAGTTTGTCCCATACTTCTTTGACATTTTCAAAAGAAGAGACTTTTGACTATTCTTTCGAACCAAGTGCACAAAAGAGAATGTGCAAGGCCTTTGCATTGAGCTCTATCTTCTTGCGATCTTCCGCACTCTATTCCGTCTTCCTTCTTTGTGGGATGAACTGGCAGTCAATAATTATATCCCAAATACGCCTTCATGAAAAACACCATCTTATTCTCCTAATAGGAGTAGTTGGCACTATTGAAGTAAGGATGCTTGTCGATTGATTGCGCCATGATCTTCAGTTGATGTAGAATGGTTGAGCACTTCAAGGATTACTCTAGGATGTTAATCCGATGTAGAGACAAAGCTTTGATACCAATTATTGGGAGGCTCAAATAATCAAACGAGATAGCCAAGAGAGGGTGAATTAGATTTTTGCTTTGGTGGATGACTGACTAAGTAATAAAAAATTGGGACACGAAGATTTATAATGGTTTAACTACTTAACCGAGTCTATCTCCACTACCTTAGCTATCCACACTAAGGATTTTCTCAAATCCACTAGATTTACTTTCTTTTTTCCATGTTTCAAGGAGATGACTCTTACAACCAAGACTTATACCTCAAAGTCTTGAAACACTCTCTTTACAAGAGGAAACACATTGAGCAAACTAAAGAAAACCTCACAAGGAAAATAAGTTTGCACAATTAAGCTTTCATCCCATCCTAGACACTTGAGCAATATTGACAATTGAGGCTCACAAGTGTTTTCTAATGAAAAATGAGACTTTTTAAGCTCAAATACAAATTTATCTATATATTGTTAGGATATTTGTTTTGATATAATAATTGAAAAATAGTTTTAGACTAAATTGAAAAGATTTTAGAAATGATTTTAAGTCCAAACAACTTGAAAATAAGTTTGAGGTATTTTCAAAAGTTTTTTGAAGTGTTTAAAATGTTTTTAAAAGTAGACAAACTAAACTTTTCAGCACAACTGTACTGATACGGTTACACCCCGTATCGATACACTTTAGGGTTTTAGCTAAAGGATTTTTCCAGAACTGAAAACCCGTATCGATACAGGCTTAGGCGTATCGATACAGAGAGGGTCATACCGATACGCGTATAGGCGTATCGATACCCTATGTTTTCAAATCCCCAACGACTAGTTCAAAACCCCCAACGGCTATTTCTATGCAGTGTACCAAAACACCGTATCAATACGAACTATAGTGTACCGATACACCGTACCAATACGCTCCAAAGGTGTATCGATACACTAAGGCTGTATGAGCATAACGGCTAGTTTATGAAGAACGCATACCGATACGGCTACCTCGTGAACTGTATTTATTGCGAGAAATAAAGTCTCTAACGGTTCCAAATCATCCTCAATGGTCTCCAACGGCTAGGAACTCATTTGGGAGTATAAAAGGACCCTTCAAGCACTTGGAACAACTAATGATCAAAATGCCAACATGTCTATGATTGTAATTAAGTCTTTTGTGCTTTAATTCCCATTCTTTGTATAGACTACACTTGTGAGCCAAAATGTTTATGTATGCTCAAGTGTATTAGGATTTTGGGTGAGAGAAAGAGTGCAAACACATACCTAAGAGAGGAATTTATTGTTTGCTTTGTTTTTCTCTTGTTAGAGAGGATTCCCAAAGCTTGGGTCGTAAGCTTTGGATGCTAGGCTTGGTAATTGAGTCTAGGTTGTAAAGGTTGCCTTCTAAGCCTTGTAAAAAGGGAAGAAATTCTTAGTGGATTTGAGAAATCCTTAGTTGGGAAGCTAAGGTAGTGGATGTAGGCTTTGGTTAGAAAGCCGAACCATTCTAAAATTCTTGTGTCAATTTTTTATCCATTTCCTTCCCACAAAAATCACCCGATAGCAACTTCTCTACTACTTGGCAAGTAATTTCGGTTGATTCATCGAGCCCAATAATTGGTATCAGAGCAAGGCTCAATCATGAAGGATTAACATCTTATTAAGGCGATCCCGGTAAGCTCGACCAACTATATATCAACCGGTCTCCATGGCGTAATCCATTGACAAGCCACATTTCTTTAATGGTGAACATTATGCCTATTGGAAGAATAGGATGATGTTTTTCATGAGAGCCAAAGACTACCGTCTTTTGGATATAGTTCTCAATGGACCATTCGTGCCACAACGAAGCAAGGCAGAATAGAGTGCGAATGATCGCAAGAAGATGGAGCTTAATTTCCAGGCCTTGCACATTATATTTTGTGCATTGGGGCTGGATGAGTACGCCAAAGTTTCTTCTAGTGAGAGTGCCAAGGAGGTATGTGACAAGCTTGAAGTGATCCATAAAGGTACAAATAAGGTGAAGGAGACAAAGATTGGTCTACTCAACATTAACTACGAGAACTTCAAGATGAGCCTGAATGAAGACATTAAGAGTACGTTCGACTGCTTCTCCACAATCGTCAACGAACTTAAAGGTCTTAGAGAGGAGATTTCGGAAGACAAACTCATTCGAAAGTTGATTTATTCACTTCCCGAATCATGGGAGAGCAAGAAGACTGCTATTATTGAGGCCCAAAACTTAAAGGAGCTCAAGCTTAATGAGCTAATTGGGTCAATTCTTACCCATGAGTTGTTTTCCAAACCATTGAGAGAGGAGAAGGAAAAAAAGATCAAAAAGCTGAAAATGAAAGATCTAAACATGGTAGCTCTTAATTCTGTTAGCGATAGTGCCCTAAGGCCTATTGTATGGACATGATATTTTGATTATTGAATTTATTATTATGATGAATTTGCATGCTTTTGTATCCTTGAATATTATTATTCTAAATATCCCTAATTAGTTGTTATTGCGGGAACAATAATAAGATAAGATTAGTATGAAGTTTGATAGATATTCATAAGATGAATATGTGAATAAGATTCAAATCAAATTCATATATGTATTTGTTGAGAACAAATATTAGGATCGACTTATCTTAAGATTAATACGTGGATTAAAGTTATATATTAATCTTCAAACATTTATGACATTAAATCTTTAGACCTGAAATTGCTACGGTTCTCAACATGATAACTATTATGTTTTGACATAGTCAAACATCGTTTTTAATCGGACGATTATAAAGGTTATGCTTGAACATAATAAGGAATCATGCAGTGAGATGTGAGTGATTAAGATGGAATTTGTCCCTCTTAACGTAAGAGAGTTATCTTTGGGCCCCTCGATGATTGAGACTGAGAAATGCATGGCCGTGCTCAAATGAGTTGATAGAGATCAATACCATTTGTTTTATCAGTTCAATTGGGCATCGAGAAACTAAAGATAGAACGATATAAGGTTAACATTTTCCATGCCTTATATTCTATCAAGATATCGTGAGATAAAAGGATTGTGAGATAAAAGGATTATGAGCTTTTCATTTAACTTGGGTAGTCATATTGTCTTGCTAGAGACCGCTTATGACTTGTAGAATAAAATGTGATTTTATCTACAGCCAACGTTAATTGAACCTATAAGGCCGCACACCATGAATAGATAAGAATGGTTGTGGTTATTACTCCCAATAATAAATTTAAGATAATGCGATTATTTTAAATTATATTGAGAGAGATTATTTATTCAAATTTAAAGAAGTTAAATTTGTATTCTTGTGATAGAATATTTTATTTATTTTATTAATTTTTGAAAATAATATTAAATAAATAATATTATTAAATAATCTCATTATCTAGATTTGATTGTATTTAAATTCCTTATTGGATAAGGAATCTGTTTTCGAATATATTATTTATTTTAAATAAATAATATTATTAAATAAATCACATAATCTAGATTTTGGTTGAACTTGAATTCCTTATCAGATAATGGAATTTATTTTATAATTTATTTAAAAGAGTTTTAATTAAATTATAATAGTGAACTCAACCTAACCTTATTCAAGTCATATATATATGTACGTATGCCAAGGTTTTAAGAGGTATCTAGGCATTTCGAAATAGCCACGAAAACTACAAAACTAGATTTTTGAAATCTTGATTGGAACTAGCATTCTGATAGCCGTTCATCGTCCATTAGCGTGTGGATACTTGTAGAGGTGGTCGTCTTTTAGAAAGACAATGCCTCAACACAATCGGATTTCTGAATCATAAATCAAGGTAATTTTTTATTTCCTCTTCGTACATTAATATGATTGCATGAGATCCTGAAAATTCTTCATAGGATATTTTCCCCTGCGTTTATTTACTTGACTATATCAGTTTATTTCCTATGAAACCCAACAGTGGCATCAAGAGCAACTTGCATATTCATATTAATTGTATGATCATTATAGTATGCATTATTAGATGTATGTTATTAGGGTTTGCGCTAATGATATAATTAATCAGGCTGTTTGAGGTGTTTGAAAGGTTAAATCTGTTTCTTTAAAGGATTTGTTAAATATTGTTAATAATCCTAATATTGTTTCACGATTAAAGAGTTTAATTGCTGGATTAGATCATAACAATATATATTTACCAATTATGACTGGCTGTGATTTGTGTATAAGCTTCTTGTATAATTTGATTACATTGTTTAATACGATTAAACTTGATTCCGGATTGTTCACAAATTTGTTGATAAGATCAGTAAATTTGAAATTTTGGGGAAAAATCGTAAGGTTTTTCTATAGGAATTTTTTTTTCCAGGGGCACTGCGTAGGGTTTAACTCTGCGAAACACCTTATAAGATTAAAAGACTTAAGTAACACGTCTTAGTAACGATGTACGCTTTGTCAAATATTCATGAGATGCTTGTTTCTTGATTGTTTTGCTTGATGTATGGCATGGTGTATCGTATGGCCTTTTAGATTTTTACAAAGGTTGTAAAGTTTTTAAATACGGCACGCGTTTCGTTTTATTCATTGTAATACGACCTGCGTGTTGTTTTATTTTTGTAATACGGCCTGCGTGCCATTTGAATTTCTGTAATCAAGACATAATTCTTACCACCGTGGTGATGGAGAAGCTAGATGATGATCCAAGGCGAGGAAGATATTGATCCAAGATGATAAAGTCGTTTATCGTTTAGGTTTATTTATTTTTAGGATAAGGCCATATTATGTCACGTTTATTTATTTGCATATATGTGATGCTATGTGAATGCGATGCTATGTGTATGTTATGCCTTAGTAATTAAAATCAACAAGGACCCCTCACATAAAATTTAAGTTTTACATGCCATCCAATTTTAAACACTTATCAAGATTTTTATCACCTTAATGTAGGTTCTACCAAAGTAGGAGTACATTAGGTTACATTAGTAAGACAAGACGAGTAATAGTGCTGTTCACATGTTTAAAATGGTGTAGCTTAATTAGGTTATCAAAACGGTCTTAAACCTAATGACATGAGATGAGATTTATGCATGCCAGGACATACGATGTCAAAATCTCATAAATTTATAAGAATTGCATAAGATGCAATTAGTAAGAGTTACTTACCTAAATAACTTATTTTTAAGTGTCATGCTAAAGCTGACTTAAAGATGGAGTGAAATATGGATCTTAGCCCACTATATTAATCAGTTTTGAGGGTTGTTACTTTAGTGGGAATCTTAAATCAAAATATCTTATCAAACTTTACATTATATTGTAGATGACCACCAATAATTCTACATTATCACAGCGATCGGTCCTTGAGAAGGAAAAAATTACCAGGACTAACTTCATTGACTAGTATCGAAGTTTGAGAATTGTTCTCAAACAAGAAAGGAAGATTTATGTCTTAGACGAACCTTACCCTGGGGAACCAGAGAAAGATGCCTTTAAAGCTGATACAAAGGCTTATGAGAAGCATAAAAATGATTCTCTTGATGTTGTATGCCTGATGCTAGCTACCATGAGTTCTGAACTTCAGAAGAATCTAGAAAACATAGAAGCTTATGATATGATTCATGAGCTTAAGGAAATGTTCCAATAGCAAGCAAGGCAAGAAAGGTATGAGGCTACCAAGGCATTACATTCTTGCAAAATGGCTGAAGGTGCCTCTGTTAACACCCATGTGCTAAAAATGAAAGGTCATATTGAGCACCTAGAGAGACTTGGATTTGCATTAAGCCAAGAGTTGGCAACTGACTTGATCCTAAACTCATTACCTGAAAGTTATAGTCAATTTGTTATGAACTATAACATGAATGAGATGGATAAAACAATTTATGAGCTGCATAAGATGCTTAAAACTGCTTAATAGAATATTAGATCCAAGCCTAGCCATGTTTTGATGGTTCAAAAGGGAAACATTTCAAGAAAAAGGGAAAGGGAAAAGGAGCGGCTGGAAAGTCCAACGCTAAACCAAAACCCAAAGCTAATCCCAAAGTTAAGTCCCATAAGGAGGGTGTTTGTTTCTTTTTCAATGAGTCTAGTCATTAAAAGAGAAACTGCAAGTTGTATCTGGAAGATCTAAAGAAAAAGAAGAGCACCAGTGAGACCAACTCTTCAGGTATTATGTTATACATGTTAATTTTTCTCCTACAAGTTCTTGGGTATTAGATACCGGATGTGGATCTCACAATTGTACGAACGTGTAGGAACTTAAAAAGAGTATACAACTGAAAAGAGGCGAGGTGGAACTTCGAGTTGGAAATAGAGCAAGAGTTACTGCTTTAGTTGTAGGAAGTTATGAACTTACTTTGCCTGGTGGGCTTTTGTTAGCTTTGAACAATTGCTTTTATGTTCCTAGCGTAAGTAGGAATATTATTTCAGTTTCTTGTTTGGATAATGATGGTTTTTCCTTTTATTATTAAGAATAATAATTGCTACATTTATTATAAAGACATGCTCTATGCAAATGCTGATTTGCAAGACGATTTTTATGTTTTGAAGCTTCAATACTCCAACAACGCTTCGATATATAACATAAATAAAATGCTTAAATCTAATGATTTAAATGCAACCTATATTTGGCATTGTCGCCTTGGCCACATAAATGAGAAACACATTTCAAAACTTCATGAAGATGGAATTTTGAATTCTTTTGATTTTCAAATTATATGATACTTGCGAATCTTGTTTACTAGGTAAGATGACAAATAGTCCTTTTACTGGACACAGTGAAAGGATTAATGAGGTTTTAGGCCTAATACATATAGATGTATGTGGACCTTTAACTTTAATTGCTGGAGGAGGTTACAAGTACTTCATCACGTTTACTGATGACTACAGTAGATGCGGTTCTATTTATTTGTTCAGACACAAATCAGAATTATTTGAAGTATTCAAATCTTTTCAAAATGAAGTACAAAATCAACTTGGCAAAACAATAGAAACTCTTCGATCTGATCGAGGAGGAGAATATTTGAGTCAAGAGTTTGATGACCATCTTAGAAATTGTGGAATAGTTTCACAATTAACTTTTCCTGGAACACCACAATGGAATAGCATTTCAGAAAGGAGGAATCGTATTTTATTAGATATGGTTTGATCAAAGATGAGTATGACAGATCTTCCACTTACCTTTTGGGGTTATGCACTTGAAACAGCTACTTTTACACTAAATCGAGTTCCTTCCAAAGCAGTTGAAAAGACACCATATGAGATATAGACTGGTAAGAAGCCTAGTTTGTCTTTTCTTAAAATTTGGGGATGTGAGACGTTTAGTTTCTAATAAGCTTAAACCAAAATTCGGCAAATATCTTTTTGTGGGATATCTCGAGGAAACAAAAGGATACTACTTTTATAATCCCACTTAGAACAAAGTGTTTGTTGCTCGGAATAGTGTCTTCTTAGAAAATGAATTTATTTTCTAAGGGAACCAGTGGGAGCAAAGTACCACTTGAAGAAGTTCAAGAATGACAAAATCACATTGAACTGCCTTTGGATACTCAATGTCAACAAATTGTTATTGACATACCTCTAGTAACATAAGAATTATGTAGATCTAATAAAGCACGTCGTAAACCTGAAAAATATGGATTTCTTGTCACTGACAATCATGACGTATTTTTAGTGGATCAGGATAAACCCACTACCTATCAAGAGGCTATTTTAAATCCAGACTCCAAGAAATGGTTGGAGGCCATGAAGTCTGAAATGCTATACATGTATGACAATCAAGTTTGGACTTTGATTGATCCACCTTTAGGTACTAAAAGCATTGGATGTAAATGGGTTTTCAAAAGAAAACTAACATGGATGAAAAAATGCATACTTATAAAGCAAATGTAGTTGCAAAAGGTTTCAAACAAAATCATGGTAAAGACTATGATGAAGCCTTTTCACCTGTAGCCATGTTTAAATCTATCAGAATTCTTATAACCATTGTAGCATATCATGACTATGAGATTTGGCAAATGGATGTGAAAACTGCATTTCTTAATGGATACTTACTTGAAGATGTGTACATGACACAACCTGAGGGTTTTGTACAAGTTGAGAATTCTGGTAAAGTATGCAAGCTTCATAGATCCATTTATGGATTGAAACAGGCTTCATAGAGTTGGAATCTTCATTTTGGTGAGTCAATCAAAGAGTTTAGATTCGTCAAAAATAAAGATGAACCTTGTGTTTACAAGAAAGTTAGTGGGAGTGTAGTTATGTCTTTGGTCTTATATGTCGATGAAATTCATATCTTGCAGAGTGTCAAGTCTTGGTTAGGAAATCGTTTCTCAATGAAATACTTAGGCAAAGCTGCCTATATCCTTGGGATAAAGATCGATAGAGATAGATCTAAAAGGCTAACCGGTCAAAGTACGTATATGGACAAAGTACTGAAAAAGGTTCAGCATGCACTATTCCAAAAGAGGATTCTTGCCTATGTCTCATGTCATTATTCTTAGCAAGACTCAGTGTTCAAACTCTAAAGATGAGCAAGAACGCATGAGTAAAATTCCTTATGCTTCAGCAATATGGTCTATAATGTATGCCATGCTATGTACTAGACCAGATCTTTCATATGCTTTGAGCATAACAAGTCGATACCAATCAGATCCCAGTAAGAGTCACTGGACATCAGTAAAGAATATACTTACGATTTTGAGAAAACTAAAGATATGTTCTTAGTCTATGGCGGATTGGAAGATGATCTAGTTGTAAGTGGTTACATAGATGCAAGCTTCCAAACAAACAAAGATGATTTTCGATCTCATTCGAGATATGTGTTTTGTTTAAATAGAGGTGTTGCTTGCTGAAAAGTTCAAAGCAAAGCACTACCACAAGTAAAATATGATCGTCATGCTAGGTCTATATGTAACACCCTTAACGTATACTCGTAGACTGAATATACATTAAAGATGTTACAGAGTTGTTAAGGAAAAACTGGACTTGACCTTTTTTTCACCAAACTATATCTTATAGTTTAACCCCATCTCGTTTTTAAATTAAAAACTACGCCAGTTTATAGAAGCTAGTTTTGACCCTGAATTATTTTATAAAACTTATGAATGTGTTATTGAAATAAAAATATAATTCAGGGAGAAAACTATTTACCCTGCCTAGACCCTTTCTTGATTTTAAAATTATTATGCGAGTAAGGTTAAACTATATTTAATTATGTCATAAATCATAATTGTTTGTAGTAAATCATATTCTAAGTCCATACATTCATAGTAGTACATAAACACATTATAACTTAAGTTTGCAAAACAGTTTGCATCTTTAAAACCCACATACATACATTTACATGCCCACTAGACATCAACCATAATATAAGATGTACATACCGTGACTACTATTGTAAATTGATTTTTTAACAGCTCCTCTTGCTACTCTACTTGGGAGAACCTACTGTTAAGTGTTTAAAAGTACTATTTTATTCATATTATTGCTAGACTTAGGCTCATATTAGTTGCATTATTAGCCATTCATGCATGTTTGCATTGTTTCCTTGGTGGCCAAGCTTGATTTCATATTTTGCTTAATTTTGTGGAAAAAGGGTGCTGCCGATAGTTGTTTTTGTGTGTGTGCAGAATCACTTGCCTAAACAAGGTTGAAAATAGTTGCCAGGGCAGTACATGAAGGAGATGCCGACGCAGTTGCCAGGGCAATGCATGAAGGAGATTCTGACGTAGTTGCCAGGGTAATGCATGAAGGAGATGTCGAGCTAGTTGCCAGGGCAATTGTCGATAAGGGATAAGATGATATGGAAGTCGAAACTGATGACTAGATAAGCCCAAGATGACGTGGAGTAAAGTTAAATCCCAAAGGAGTTTGATTTCCATGAAGTGGTCAAAGAGAAATTAAATCCCAAAAAGATAGGAGAAGATCTAGAAGGAATTTAAATATAATAAAGAATTATATTCTTTTAAAGTATTTAATTTCAACTTAACTTCCTCCTCAAGAAGGACTTTGACCTAGCCATCTCCTATTTAAAGGAGACCAAGCCGTCAAACTCAAAGAGAGAGCAAGGGGGAGAGAATTCGATTGGGAGAAAGCTTGGAGGGAATTCGATTGAGAGAAAGTTCGACTAGGGGCTGATCGATTTCTTCTTCTTCTTCTTTGCTTCCCTTAGATTCATGGTTTGGGGATTATTCTTTGTATATCTTTTGAACCCAACCATGAACTAACTTGATTGGTTGGGGTTATTGTGTTTTGTTGTTGCAAGAAACAATTGGATTTTGTTTAGGTAATAAGAGTTTGCACTTTCAATTCAAGGTTTACTCATTCTTGGTTTTTATTCTTGTTTGCGAGTGAATTGGGAGAGGATCTCGTAATTCTATCTATTTATCTAATATTAGGAGAGTTAGATTCAAGAAACGAATGAGTATGGTCTTTATTCAATCTATCGATGGTGAAGATTAATCCGGCTTAGGAATAAGTTAAGGATTTCAACGGCTAAGAGGAGTGCAAGATTGGTTGTTGTTCACCCTTGATTCACGCAGGGATGTATTGTCAAGGCATGCACAACTAGCTAGAGTTTCGACTTAGGGATAAGAAGAAACCATTGAAGAATGCTCTGCCGAACCTTGAAGTTGCTGCCCAGCCACCCAAATAGTTGCCCAGGCAACCGTCGATTAGTTGCCAAGGCAACCCCTCTGCGTAAGTTGCCACGGCAACTAAGTTTCCCTTGCACTCTTTTACCAAGACGATCCAATTGGCTATCACTCCTCAACTCACGATAACCTGGCCTATTCTCTCTCTTATTTGATTTCATCTATTCTTTTAGTTTATTGCTCTTAGTTTACTCATTAGTTATAATTCCTACAATCACCTACTTGTGTTTTTCTTTTCCAACGCAGTAAGTTAAGCAAAGTGGCCCAAACCAATCCCTGTAGAGACGATACTCGATACTCAGATCACTTTATTACTTGCGACGTGTATACTTGCACCTTTTACGTAGCACTCAATACACCCAACAAGTTTTTGGCGCCGTTGCCGGGGATTGGCAATTGGTGTTAGTTGCTTTTGTTTTTGCATTTTTTTCTCTTAGTTTTACTAACTTTTCTTTTTGTTTGTTTTATCAAAAAAAATTAGGTGCGCTACAAGTTAAGGGACATCAATATGTCGGGAAATAAAAGCCAATCTATTAGAGAGTTGAAGTTGGAAGATATGAATCTATCCAATCAAGAGTTTCTTGCACCCTTCGATGATTACCTATACCAATCGAGAAAAGCATATACCGTGGAAAACTCGTGCACTTGTTGTGGAGAATATCATGTGTTTGAAAACTGCCCTCACATTTTCGGTGCATATGACTACATGGAGAACCATAGATGGAACCATCAGCAAAATCCTTCATGTTATGATCAAAAAGCTCATTTTTTTACTATAACAATTATGCTGCAGCAACAGACATACCTCGATAATGTAGTCCTTATCAACAACCTAGTGTCACAGCAACAAATATGCCATGGCAATGTAGTCATTTTCAAGAATATTTCAATTTCTTGGAGGAACGTTGCTAGCTTTCTTGGCTACACTTGATGGATCAATTGAAGAGATTTGAGAGCTATCAAATAAAATGGATGCAAGGATAGCTCAGTGGGATGCAACCTTGTGGGAATCAGAAGATCAATTGAGGAGATCCACATATGCCTTGGATAACATGCACCAACAATCCATTCCTGGGGATACTGACGTCCCTAGGCAAGAGGATAAGGAGCAATGCGAAGAGAGGTCCTTGATGTGTAGGGAACAACTAGAACCTCCAAGTCAAGAGGATGCCAATGAGAGAGACTGCCCAACACATGATGAGCCTGAGCAACAAATTGCCTCAGTAATGATTGAGGAGCCTGAACAGAGCAATGCCGTGACAACACTCAGTGAAGCTGAGAACAACAATACTACAGCAAATCCTGAGGAACCTGATGCCCAGAAGGTTACAACATTGATGTTGAAATAGGAATTTGTAGATTGCTCTCATCTACAGTTGCCACGCAATTGCACGACCACATGCAAGATCAACGATATGATAATACTTTGCCAATGGAATATGAGCAGGTAATGGTTGAACCTTTCGAATTCTTTAAAAACTTACCTCGTCCATTGCAGGTATGTCTTGAGGAACCGATGTTGGTAGATATGAAGCCACGAAATCTCTACTAATAGAGATGTTTGAGAGGCCAAAAGAAAACGATGTTTGGACTCGTGAAGCTTTTTAGAAAATTAGTTTTTGCCTTGACTTACAGCGAATTTTGGCAACTGATTGCCACGGCAATTGGCTTGAGCAGCAATTACCACGACAACAAAGAATACATCCAACCATGATAGAAGTCGACAAGAATAAGGTAATTGAATGGTTGGGAATGGATATAATTTTTTCTATTAATATATTTGTGCCTTCAGGAATAGTAGCAAGGTGGAGGGCATGCATGGACTACAAGGGAACACGAAAGAAAGACACATCCACCATGGTAACACAAAGAGGAGTAGCTGGGAGCACATTGGCCCAATTCTTTTTGGGCAATATTGTCACTCGATGAAGGGTGTAGATGGACTATAAGAAGTATCAGAAATGACCCTCCTCAATTTTTCTCAGATATGCAGTAACATTAGAAGATGCATGAAAAATGCTCTTTCTAAGAATTTTTATTTTTTTAATTTTTTGGAACTTTATTTTATTTTCATTTTTTCTTTATTTATTTTTGGAATTTTTAGGAGATATTTTATTTTTTTCATTATCTTTAGTTTCCAGGTTTTCTTTGTTTTCTTTTCTTTTCCACAACAAGACTCACAACCACCATGCTAAGGAAATTCACTGCCGACTACTTGCCACGGCAACCGCAACAGAGGATGCACTGACAACTACCTTAGCAGTTGCCACGACAATAGAAACTGAAACTGGCAATGCCCAGGCAACAAGAATGGCTTCGTCAACTACTGATGCCCAGGCAAGTGAACCTACCTCGGAAAACATGGATCAAATCAAAGCAATACTATTCACGCGGTACCAGCTACAAGCATTCAACCACTGGCTGGAATATGGCAAACGGCACGAAGGAAAATTATCACTCGAGGTGACGACCTCTCCGAGTAACTCATTTCATTTAGTTTCTTTTAATTTTTTTTCACTTTTACATACATTGAGGACAATGCTTCTCTCGAGTTTGGGGGGTGTTGGTTTCTAGTTAGTTTCATGTTTAGTTGCATTCATCTTTAGCAATCACATATAGGTTGCATATGTTACTTGCCATGCCTTTAATTGGATTTAATTGCTTAAGACTTGTTGAATATCCAATGATGAAATTTTTCCACTACACTTAATTGAAAGAACCTTTAATTTTAGGATTGCATGGAAAGAACTTAGAATTTTACTATGATGCTGATTTTTTTACACGGATGTGGCTTGTTGATTGAAAGAAACTTAGTGAACTTAGGTTGCTTAAAATTTGGGTAAATTTAAAATTGAAAATTAAAAGTTAATTTCTTGCTAGAGGTTCCCGAAACTGGCTCTAGTAGTAAATGCACATTAAAGAATTGCTAGAGGTGCCCGAAATTGGCTCTAGTCGACTAAAATAAAATGAGAAATTGCTTACTTTGCTAGAGGTGCCCGAAATTGGCTCTAGTGAAAATAAAAATAAATGCCCCAGTAATTAAATTGATAAAAGCCTATTGTTCACATAGAATCTTGAAAATCAACTTGTACACAACTACGCACACACATTGTCACGAGCATTATAGTTTGATTCTGGGTAATTTTTGCGCTATCCAAAAATTAAAAGGTGATCATACTTTGTGCCACAGTTTTGAGGTTTGAATTCAAGTTTGAAGCATGTCTTTGATGATTAAAGTCTTGGCAGGTAATTGTTAGTTTGCATTGCTTGAGGACAAGCAATAGTTCGAGTTTGAGGATGTGTTAAGTGTCTAAAAGTACTATTTTATTCACCTTTTTTATTCATATTATTGCTAGAGTTAGGCTCATATTAGTTGCATTATTAGCCATTCATGCATGTTTGCATTGTTTCCTTGGTGGACAAGCTTGATTTCATTTTTTGCTTAATTTTGTGGAAAAATGGTGCTGCTGATAGTTGTTTTTGTGTGTGTGCAGAATCACTTGCCTAAACAAGACTGGAACCAGTGACCAGGGCAGTGCATGAGGGAGATGCCGACGCAGTTGCCAGGGCAATGGATGAAGGAGATGTCGAGCTAGTTGCCAGGGTAATTGTCGATAAGGGATAAGATGATATGGCAATAAAAAATGATGACTAGATAAGCCCAAGATGACGTGGAGTAAAGTTAAATCCCAAAGGAGTTTGATTTCCATGAAGAGGTCAAAGAGAAATTAAATCCCAAAAAGATAGGAGAAGATCTAGAAGGAATTTAAATATAATAAAGAATTATATTATTTTAAAGTATTTAATTCCAGCTTAACTTCCTCCTCAAGAAGGACTTTGACCTAGCCATCTCCTATTTAAAGCAGACCAAGTCGTCAAACTCAAAGAGAGAGCAAGGGGGAGAGAGTTCGATTGGGAGAAAGCTTGGAGGGAATTCGATTGAGAGAGAGTTCGACTAGGGGCTGATCGATTTCTTCTTCTTCTTCTTTGCTTCCATTAGGTTCATGGGTTGGGGATTATTCTTTGTATATCTTTTGAACCCAACCATGAACTAACTTGATTGGTTGGGGTTATTGTGTTTTGTTGTTGTGAGAAACAATTGGATTTTGTTTAGGTAATAAGAGTTTGCACTTTCAATTCAAGGTTTACTCATTCTTGGTTTTTATTCTTGTTTGCGAGTGAATTGGGAGACGATCTCGTAATTCTATCTATTTATCTAATATCGGGAGAGTTAGATTCAAGAAACGAATGAGTATGGTCTTTATTCAATCTATCGATGGTGAAGATTAATCCGGCTTAGGAATAAGTTAAGGATTTCAATGGCTAAGAGGAGCGCAAGATTGGTTGTTGTTCACCCTTGATTCACGCAGGGATGTATTGTCAAGGCATGCACAGCTAGCTAGAGTTTCGACTTAGGGATAAGAAGAAACCATTGAAGAACGCTCTACCGAACCTTGAAGTTGCTGCCCAGCCGCCCAAACAGTTGCCCAGGCAACCGTCGATTAGTTGCCAAGGCAACCCCGCTGCGCAAGTTGCCACGGCAATTAAGTTGCCCTTGTACTCTTTTACCAAGACGATCCAATTGGCTATCACTCTTCAACTCACGATAACCTGGCCTATTCCCTCTCTTATTTGATTTCATCTATTCTTTTAGTTTATTGCTCTTAGTTTACTCATTAGTTATAATTCCTACAATCACCTACTTGTGATTTTCTTTTCCAACGCAGTAACTTAAGCAAAGTGGCCCAAACCAATCCCTGTGGAGACGATACTCGATACTCAGATCACTTTATTACTTGCGACGTGTATACTTGCACCGTTTGCGTAGCACTCAATACGTCCAACACCTACGTGTGAAATAACACACGCTAAGTACGAACTTAGTGAGGCAATAATCTTATTTAACAAACATAAAGTAAAGTAATGCTTATTATATGATATCATATCAAGTTCTCTACCTAAGATAGGATAATACTATCAAGGTTTCCATAGTCACTAAATTTTCATGTACATATTATAAGTTCCTAACTTGCTCATGGTTCCAATGCTTTATCATCATAAAATAAGTCATATACATGGTATGTTTCGTATACATAACATAATCCACATACATGGTAAATTCACATAAGCAACATGATACACATACATGACATGATTTATATACATAACATGATTTATATACATGACATGGTTCATTTACGTAACACGATTCATATTCATGGCATGATCCATTTATGTAACATAATTTTCTTATACGTGACATATTTCAATTGCATGACATGATTCTCATACGTGGCATGATTCATGTACGTGTTTTCATTCATATATACATGACTTAAATCATATACATATCATGATACATGTACATGGCATAATTCATTTGCATGGCATAGTTTATACACGTAACAAAATTTGTATACAAGGCATGATTCATATGCATAGCATATTTCTTATATATATGACATACTTCGTATACATGGCATAATTCACGTGCTTGGCCTGATTCATATACTTGGCATAATTCATATACTTGGCATAATTCATATACATGTCATGATTCATATACGTGACATAATTCATGTACTTGCCATGATTCGTATACTTGACATATTTCATATACATACCAAGGTTCATATTCATGACATGTTTCATATACATAACATGATTCTTTATCATTGCCCAAAGTACGCTATATGAGATCGAGGTACGCGAGTCATCTTGAAATGACACCGTAGTGTCAAACATAAACGTAAAGATGAGTACGTACTCGGGGACGCTCTTTGCTCCCCATAAACATAATGCACCTCGATAGTGCACTCGGGCACAGTGGGCATAGATCCCCAGGGTGCGTGTGACATAATCATTTTGTCACAATTTCTGTTTAATAACTTGAACATAAGGGTGTAGCTGCTAAAGACTCTATGACATGCCAACTATACCATGGACTCTCATACTCAATACTTGGGTATTTCTTTCATTACCAATCAATTATCATCAATCATATAGATAGGAAATTCATATTCATATTTAATCGTAATTGTTCATGGTAATCACAAATCATCATAATTAATCATATAAATAGACATTTCATGTTTAATGCTTTATCATAAATGTTCATGGTAAACATAGATCATCATTATTTCTCAGAATAATAATTCATACTTCATATTCTATTTAATCTACCTTTATTGCAACATGCAGAAGCTCAACATATATATAAGACAATACTATTTTTAAATGAAGGTCGACTATTCACTAATCTTCCTAATTGCAATTTAAAACATATAAATGCACTCGCCTAGGCCATGAATAGTATGCCTCACTAAGCTTACTCGAGGTCTTATATTTCTTTTTATCACTGGTTCTCTTTCGATCTCTTTTAGAACTGTATAAGACCAATCGAACATATACATTACCATTCTCGTATTTGACTTAAATCTAACATTACTAATTTGATTCTTAAACATAACTATTCGAATATAGAATTTTTCTGAAAATTTCCCCAATATTTTACATCATTTCCGAAATGGTCCCTAGGTCTTTAGTGACCATTTTGAACATTAAACAATTGTTCAAATCCATTTTTGAACAATTTTCCATAATTAATTACTTATTTTGGACTATTTCCTTTTTAGTCCTTCAACTTCATAAAAGTGACATTTTAGTCACTACTTTACTTTTGTACAAAAATTCATGTACAAATAACCCATTCATTTATTTCTAACATCCTTAGAAACTTTCCTTCAACTTTTAAACTTTGACCAATTTAGTCCTTTACCAAAACTTTTATTTCGAATTGGTTCGTCATATTTCCTTTCTTATCATTTCAATCCTTTTAACTTCCTATCATGCTTGAATCTTCAATTCTATCAATTATTCATCAATTCAAGATCAATCCTTTATTTTTCTAAAATTGCCGAATTGGTCATTGAATTTCCAAAAAAAAATCATTTTGGTCCCCAATCACCAATTCAAGCTACTTTCATCATAAATCAATGATTCCAATACTAAAATAAAATTTACAATAATTTCCCCAAAATTTTTCCAAATTTTTGAATGGTCCCTAAATTTACAACTTGGGAAATTATTCAACATATCATCAAAATAGGTCTCCTAACATCATAATTCAATCAATTTTATCTTAAATTAGCTTTCTAATTAAACACCCAAATCTTAGGGTTAGGGTTTATAACTTCAAACATGGAATTAACTTGATTGCAAGCTTGTTTTCATCAAGACCAAGCATAATTCATCATCTACTACATCACTTCTAACAAAATTCCATGAAACCCTAATTTCTCTCTCTTCAAACCCTAACTTAAAATTCATAATTTCATGCAATTTTACTATCAAAATATAGAGAATGAAGAGTAGATCACTTTACCTCAAACAACTTTGCTTGAATTCTTGATCAAAAACCTTGAAAATGGCTAGGAAAATTTTTGATATTTTTTCTCTTTCTTTGTTGCTGCATTCGAACAGCCCCTTGGGGTTCATAAGATGATTTTTTTATCATCTTTTTATCTATTTAATCCATGTGTAAAGGTTAAATGAATTTTAAATTCATTTAACTATTTAAATTACTAATTTTCCCTTTTATTATAATGGCCAAGATTCAATCTCATCAACATCAATGGTCATGATTTAATCCATGTGTAAATGTTCTTCCAAAATTACCCTTAATGTTCCAAAATATTTCAAAAATGTCACCCATGGCAAATGACCAATTTGCCCTCAAACTAGACTTTATTTACTTACATGACTTAAAATTGCCATTCCATAAAAATTGAACCAAATTGGTTCCATTCTAGCCAGCCTCCTTCCCCAAATATCATAAATTTTAATTTATGATATTTATTCGATCCAAATATTCGAATTTCATTCAATACGATTTCTAAATTTTCTTTCTTTGAGCTTTATAACCTCTCCACCATATTTCTAACTAAATCTAGTTAGAATCTCACTAATATTAAAAAAATATTCATAAAAAATATTTTATGAATTTTCCATAGTCTTTGGAACTGTCTTTAAAATTTCAATTCGATCCGATATACCGATATCCATAAAATACTTCTACTACAATTTTACCCTTTTTGGGCTATTGGATTTATTCCAAAAATTTTATATTTCCATATTCGGGAAATAAACTTTATTTTCCCATAAAACTTCCTTTTTCTCCAAGGACTTAGACTGAATTTTCTTAACTCAGTCTATTATTCCGATAATTATCAGAAATCTTCATAGAATAAAATTTCTCTTAAAATTCGTTTATCGATAATCCATACGAATTTTCTCTACTCTTACTGAGTCCAAAATATCAATCAGAAACACTTTTATGGGACCTTCCCGAAGGTCCCCCATCCTTGGGCTACTTTGGCTTGAGCACGCTTATGAATTTTATTCGATCCAAATTCGAATAATATAAGCATCGTATGAAAAATTCGGTAACACAGAAATACCGCTCTTGGGGGTGAAGTATTTATTTACGGGGTTAAATTACATAACTTTTTAAAAATTACACTTTGGTCCATGCATTTTTCCAAAGTTTACACTTTAACCCCTAAACTTTCAAAATTTTCATTTTAGTCACTAGTCCAAAAATTGGGATATTACAATTCCTTCCCCCTTAAGAAAATTCGTCCTCAAATTTTCAACGTATACTCTTTTCAAAAAATTTTGTATTTTGCTTATTCGTTAACTCTTCAGTTTCCCAAATGATTTTCTCTACTTTATGATTTCTCTAGAGGACTTTAACCAGTAGAATTTTCTCATTCTTTAATTCTTTGACTCCATATGCTAGAATTTTCACTGGTTCTTTATACACCAAACCTGGTTACAGTTCAACCTCTTCAGAGGTAATTATATGTGAAGAATCCGATCAATACCTCCGAAACATGAATACATGAAACACATAATGAGTCTTGTTCCTGTATAGAGGTAAAGCCAATTGATAAGCCATTGGTTCCTTTCTTTTTAAAATCTCATATGGCTCAATAAATCTGGAACTAATATTTCCTTTCAATCAAAACGTAACACCTTCTTCCAAGGTGAAACCTTTAAAAACACTTTTTCTCTAACTTCATATTCAATATCCTTTTTCTTCTTATTTGCATAGGTTTTTTGTCAATCCATGACGGTCTTAAAATTTTCCTGTATAATCCTTACTTGATCCTCCATATCTTGTGTTAATTCAACTCCTTTAACATTTGAATTATACTGAACATTGAACATGTCTATCTCGTAACCCGAACCGATTTAGAGAAGTTCAGTATTTTCTTCCATATGTCATCTTGATACTTGCTTGATAACTATTGTTGTAAATAATTCAACCAAAGGCAAGTACTTTTACCCTAATCCTGCAAATCAATAACACAAGCTCGTAACATATCCTCCGAAATTTGTATGATCCGCTAAGACTATCCATCTGTTTGCGGATGAAAAACTGTACTAAAATTTAATTTAGCACTTAAAGCTTCAAATAACGTACCCCAATACCTTGAAGTAAACCTTGGGTCTCTATTAATATCTTCTTTCTTCAAGATCAATCCTTTATTTTTCTAAAATTGCCGAATTGGTCATTGAATTTCCAAAAATTTTCATTTTGGTCCCCAATCACCAATTCAAGCTACTTTCACCATAAATCAATGATTCCAATACTGAAATAAAATTTACAATAATTTCCCCAAAATTTTTCCAAATTTTTGAAATGGTCCCTAAATTTACAACTTGGGAAATTATTCAACATATCATCAAAATAGGTCTCCTAACATCATAATTCAATCAATTTTATCTTAATTTAGCTTCCTAATTAAAACCCCCAAATCTTAGGGTTAGGGTTTATAACTTCAAACATGGAATTAACTTTGTTTCAAGCTTGTTTTCATCAAGACCAAGCATAATTCATTATCTACTACATCACTTCTAACAAAATTCCATGAAACCTTAATTTCTCTCTCTTTAAACCCTAACTTAAAATTCATAATTCCATGCAATTTTACTATCAAAATATAGAGAATGAAGAGTAGATCACTTTACCTCAAACAACTTTGCTTGGATTCTTGATCAAAAACCTTGAAAATGGCTAGGAAAATTTTTGATATATTTTTCTCCCTCTTTGCTGCTGAATTCGAACAGCCCCTTGGGTTCATAAGATGATTTTTTATCTATTTAATCCATGTGTAAAGGTTAAATGAATTTTAAATTCATTTAACTAGTGAAATTACTAATTTGCCCTTTTATTATAATGGCCAAGATTCAATCTCATCAATATCAACGGTCATGATTTAATCCATGTGTAAATGTTCTTCCAAAATTTCCCTTAATGTTCCAAAATATTTCAAAAATGCCATCCATGGCAAATGACCAATTTGCCCTCCAACTAGACTTAAAATTGTCATTCCATAAAAATTGAACCAAATTGGTTCCATTCTAACCAGCCTTCTTCCCCAAATATCATAAATTTTAATTTATAATATTTATTCGATCCAAATATTCGAATTTCATTCAATACGATTTCCAAATTTTATTTCTTTGAACTTTATAACCTCTCCACCATATTTCTAACTAAATCTAGTTAGAATCTCACCAATATTAACAAAATATTCATAAAGTAATATTTTATGAAATTTCCATAGTCTTTGGAACTGTCTTTAAAATTTTAATTCGATATGATAAATCGATATCCATAAAATACTTCTATTACAATTTTACCCTTTCCGAGCTATTGGATTTATTCCAAAAATTTTATATTTCCATATCCAGGAAATAAACTTTATTTTCCCATAAAAACTTCTGTTTTTCCAAGGACTTAGACTGAATTTTCTTAACTCAGTTTATTATTTCGATAATTATCAGAAATCTTCATAGAATAAATTTTCTCTTAAAATTCCTTTTTCGATAATCCATACGAATTTTCTCTACTCTTACTGAGTCAAAAATATCAATCAGAAACACTTTTATGGGACCTTCCCGAATGTCACCCATCCTTGGGCTACTCTGGCCTGAGCACACTTAACAATTTCATTCGATCCAAATTCGAATAATATAAGCCTCGTATGAAAAATCCGGTAACACAGAAATACTGCTCTTGGGGGGTGAACTATTTATTTACGGGGTTAAATTACATAACTTTTTTAAAATTACACTTTGGTCCCTAAACTTTTCCAAAGTTACTTTAACCCCTAAACTTTCAAAAATTTCATTTTAGTCACTAGTCCAAAAATTGGGATATTACACTATAGGTATGAGGTACATTCTTGGATAGGCCTAGTGTAAGTGGGAGATTGTTAGTGATAGTGCCCTAAGGCCTATTGTATGGACATGATATTTTGATTATTTAATTTATTATGTAACCGCCTCGACCTGGCCTAGACACCCGACTGAACCGAGTGAGCTACATTAGGTTTTCCGAAGCAAACCGAGAAAGGTTACAAAAATTCAGTCTATTTTTTATCTTGTCTAGATGCAAATTATTAGTCTTACATGTTCATACTAGCGGCGGGTAATTTTAGAGCAAACAAAACACGGGAAAACCATCAATTGCATAACATGCGTTTCAGGTACTAAATTGAAAAACTAATAATTTTAAGGACCAAAACTGAAATTAAAGTTACCAATCCTCACTTAGTCCATTTTCAAGCTCACATGACAAATTTCAAGTCAAAACGATCTTCCAACCATATACAATTACATTTACAAAATTCAGGGACCAAAATGAAAGAACCAGAAACCTTCAAGATTCCAAAATAACCAACTGAACGGTAGCCGTACCGGTACACTTTCAAGTGTTTTGATACGCCCTTATGATTTCAAAGACTCAGGTTTCAGTAGCTAAAACCCGTACCGAAACGCTTGATCGCGTATCGAAATGCCTGGCAAAAATGCTTATAACCGTATCGAAACACTTGCTCGAGTACCGAAATGCTATGCCTAACAAAGCTTATCTGTATTGAAACACCTACCCACGTATTGAAACGCTATGCCTGAAATGGCCTAGCCGTACCGGTATGGGGTCACCTGTTTCGATACGCTTGGGCCTGTAATGTCCTAAAATGTTGTTTAAACACACTTTAAGGGAACCCAAACCACTTATACATGCTTCAACCACTTGTACAACATTATCAAAATACTTTTCCTACCAAAGCAACATAGAAACATTAACCAAACATGGCATTCATACAAACTTGATGATCTATAGGCATGTTTCCTAAAACACTCCACCAAACATACCAAGTTGCTTTAATACCATATTCAACATGTTAAGCTCATCAAAACATGCCATCCAAGCAAAACCATCTAGATGCACACCTAGGTAACCTCATACATCAACTATGGGTAATGATGCACAACAAGTTTAAAAACATCAATCAAACTCTGAAATCACATCATTACACATGCTCAAAACTAGGGAAAAAATAATTAAAAATCCCACAATCCATAGCGAACACATTGCCTTATTAACCGGAAACACAAACCGAGTTCATACTCAAAGTTCGCTTTGCCTCTTGGATCACTTCACTTTGCCTTTGTTGCCCCAAGCCTTTAATGCTCCGCATCATTAGGAAAAAGAGAGCGTAAGCACACTTGCTTAGTGAGGATGCTCCTAAAAAAATTATGCATTAAAACCCTTGAAATCCACCACTTGTTTTCAACCATGCTTACGACCTAAGCAAGTTCCAATTATTCCAATTCAAATCATGCACATCGACCATATGCAATATAATGTATACCACATGCTTACCCCCTAAAGCATTTTCTATAAAACCATACTTGAATTCCAAAGCATTAAATACAAAACCATGCTTAAATCCCAAGCATTAAATAGATTCAACAATAGAATTCTCATATATTGGCAATTATAGAGACCCCGAATAGTCGACCACTATCCTTGATTAGTCGACCGCTACTCTTTAGTTAACCAACCGTTAGCTTTACACATCGGATACACGGATCTCCCTTAATGACTGACCATCATCAAGACTGCCCCATACCGACCGCAAGCTTTACATCAACAAGGGGAACCGACCGCTCAACCCAAGTGATAACAACATAGTCCGAATAGCCGATCGCTATACCTCAAGGACTCTTAACCACGATCGATTTTTAAACATATTATAGTGCACTTTATTAATGCCCCGGTTTTGGGCCTAGTGGTTTTGAGGTTTATTAGAAGGTCCGCTGGACTGGGTTAGAAATTCGAGTCAGATTCGAGATTGTATATTTTTTGGTAATATAAAAATATGGAAAATAGTTAAAAATCAACTTTTAATATATACTGATTTTTGGTGGAATCAATTTTGGAAAATGAAATTTGGAAATATGATATTTTGGATAGTGACCAAAATGCAATTTTTGAAAACTTTTTAAAGTGACTAAAATGAAAAGGGTCAAATTCTTAGAATCCTTAAGGAGCTAAATTACCAAGTTTTTGCTGGTGGTTTCTCCATTCAATTAAATCATTCTAAACATGTGTTTTAAAGGTGGTTTAAGAGGGATTAAAATTTCTAAGTTAGTTATTTGCTTTTAAAGAAAATTACGTAATCACATAACAGGGGTAAGGTCCATGATCTCCTTTATTAAATGGTTATTTATTGATATTCCCAAGTATTTGATCCTTGATTTATGGTTTATAATCTAATTTTGTGTTTTTATATAGATTTAATTGGGTAAAATTGATGAAATGATGAAAGATTCGAATTGAATCTGATTTCTAGTGTTATAGATTTCTTTTGAACATATTTTGGATGTTAAATGATGTTGATAAGTTGATTTTATCAATGGAATCCCGAAACTCTTGAATCTCTAATTGTTTAGGTTGCTAGATTTGTGTTTTTGAGGTGTTATGGTGGCTGTGTGTTTGCTGGAGGTGTAAGGTTGCTTTGGTTCTATTTTTAGGTGTTAATTGATTATTAATGTGATGTTAGATTGATAGGTTGTGGCTGGGTTGTGTTTGGAAAGGATTAGATGATGTTTTCGGTTATTGTGGTTGGTAATTGTGAGGTAAATATAAGAGTATGTGAGGATCTGTTGTTGTAGTGTTATAAATGCATTGAGATGCATTAATCCTCTGTTGTAATGTGGTTAAAACAGGGGAGATGGATCCGGAAGTGATTGGTGAAGCTTTAGAGGCTTCAGACTTTTTTTTCGCGTCGACAAATTGAGGTTTCACGTATCAGTGAGTGAGAATGTGGATTCCAACTTTAGAATGTGTTAAAGGTGGTTTATGGGAGTTTAAACTTATCTTGATACGTTGGTTTAAACTCGAAAGAAAGTAAAAGTGGACTTTCTCTCTCGGCCATGCTAGTGTTAAATGGTTTTATGCACTTGTTTTGATTTACATGTTACCTACTGTTTAAGCATGTTTTAAAGTATTTGATATACTGTTTTTGAGAGTTAAATGCTGAAGTATTCATATGGTAAGTGATCCTTGTAAGTGTATGATTTATACTTGTGGTTTAAAGCATAGTTGTTGCTTTGGAATAATGGTTTGGTTAATGCTCGTTAAAAACAGTGAGGTAAATGTTAAATGGTTAATTATATTGGCAAGTGATGTGGTTTTAAAATTGTTATCGGATATAGTTGGCCGGCCATAGATTGAGTGAACTATAATAAGTCGCCTAGGATGTTGAGGGGTTTAGATCCGTGTATCGAAAACTCCATCCGAGTACCCTAACGGTAAAGGGGTTAAACAGTACCGTAGACTCCCATTAGTGGATTAAACGTCTAACCAAAGATTGGGGTTGGTTTCCTCGTGGGTTGAAATGTGTACCCGGTTGGTAATGTACCGTGATTGTTATTGTATCGCTATTCCGATTTAGATGGCTTGAAGTGTTGGTTGAACACTTGTTGAATCCGTGTATCCGATACACGATGAACTCTTTTGTTAATGGACTTGTTTTAGTGATCATTTGTAAGCCAATATAATTGTTGATGTATCATTGGAAATTTTATGTTGTATAATGTGATTTATACATGTTTAGTCTTTAAGCTTTGCATATGGTTGTTATGTATGGGAAAGCTTAAATTTAGGTTTAGCAATGGAACTTGCTGTTGGTTAATGATACATGTTGTATGCTTATTCTTTAAGCTTTGCATATGGTTGTTATGCATAGGAAGACTTAAATTGAGGTCTAGCAATGGAACTTGCTGTTGTAAATGATTCATGTTGCATATGGTTTAATATGCTGGTTTTTAAAGATGAAAAGTGCATGGTTTTCAAGACATGATGTTTCAATGGTAATGTTTAAATGATTCTTAAGGAATGATTGAAATGAGATTTCAATGTATTGTTGAGAAATGGTTTTAAATACATTGATGGTGTTTTGTTTTTGAGCACTCCTCACTAAGCCTAGTGTGTTTACACTTTCTTTGTCTATCAATGCAGAGAATTAGAAGCTTGGAATACAGTGGGAAGCAAGGGATCGGTACAAGACTTGGTAACCAAAGTATGTTTGAACTAGACTATAAGTAATAAGGGCAATGGGGATTTTCGTTGTTATTTGGGGGATGTTTTGTTGAACTCCCTTTTTGAGCAAGTTAGTTTAGCTGCTCTTGAGTTGTAAATGGCCTCTATGGCTTGATTTTGGTAATGGTTTGGAGTTTCATGTTTTACTTGAATGGTTTTATAGGGAGCATGCCTATAGCTCTCTTTTCTATGAAAGATGCCTTGATTCGGTGCTGAATCTGTGATGTTTTGATGTGGTTTGAACCCTGAGTATACTGGATATATGTTAGGAGCATGTTAGGGTGGTTCGGTTTGTACGAAAGTTTGTTAAGCCAATAAGAATAGACATTTCGGGTCTAGGCGTACCGGTACGGGTGTCCCTATTTTGGTATGAGTCGGCCATTCTAGGCTTAGCGTACCAATACGCGGGTAGCTATTTTGGTACAGAGTAAGGCAAATTAAGCCAGCGGTTCGATACGCGGCTACCCGTTTCGATACGACACAATATTTTATGTAAGGGTGTTTTGATGCGCGGGGGCATATCGAAATGGATTTTGGCTACTGGAATCTGGGGTATTCAAGGTAATGAAGCTGTATCGAAATGCGAGTACCCGTACCGATACAAGTGGTAGTTAAGTTGGTTATATGGAATATTCTGAAGTTCTATTTTCTTACATTTTGGTCCCCAAATATTGTGGATGCAATTAGATGAGTATGGATGATCGTTTTGAGCTAATTTTTGACATGTAAGCATGAAATATATTTAATTAAAGGTTGATAACTTAAAATTGGAAAAGTCCCTGTATTTTGCTAAAATTGCAATTTAGTTCCTAATTTGTATTCGTGTCTAATTGGATATCGATTCTATGCCCGATTGAGATAAGTTCTCACCTATGAATAGTATGAACATGTAGGGTTTTAATTTGCATCTAGATAAGATAAAAAGAAAAAATGGGTGCGGTTTGTGTTTTTTCTTTACGGTTTACTTCGATAAACCTAATGTAGCTCGCTATGTTCAGTCTTGCTACTAGGCCGGGTCGAGGGGGTTATGTTTGGTGGTATTAGAGCCATGTTTGCAATAATTGGGAGTTAGTATGATTGATGTGATGTAATTGTGAGTTGAACTCTGTTGTTTGCTATGCACGGTGATTGTAAAATGCACGTTGATTGCTTTATGCCATGTTGGGGGGAAATTTGAGAAACCCATTGCCTTATTATTATAGTCTGTAATGTTATGATTTTGAAATGAAAGTATTGGATCTTTTCTTGAAGCTGGGCCTGATTTAAATTTTATTTTGAAATGATTATCATGCCCTAGAAAATGTGATATGATACGACCGAGTGGAAGAATGAGAGTTAGTGTGATGTTATTGCCTTTGGGTAGTGAGTGAGGAGAGTGTTGTGTTTCATGGGGGTTTGTCACCCCAAAGGGTGTACCACCTGCATCGGTTGAGCCAGTGTTGGGTGATATGATGCCTTGCTATAGGCGATGATGGAGCTTTTAAGCTGTTGTTGCTGGAGTGAGTATGTTTACGCCAGCGGTTGGGGAAATAAGGTTGTCGTTGGAATATCCCTATAGTTTAGGAGGAGTTGAGTACCGTGGGTTGACACTCGGGGCATCTAAGATCAGGATGGCCAATGTTATTCGAGTTCAGACCAAATAGGGTGTATTGGTGCCCGCAAGTTGGGATATATTGAATCCCTATTGCATGATGATGTTTTAGTGGTGGACAACTGTATCTGCGAGTGTGAAATCTGATTATGTGGATTGGGAATCTTTCTATGCTGTCTTTTGGGAAGAAGTGTCTAGGGTTTAGACACTTGGATGAAAAGGAATAAAAGTTCATGGCTTGGGATCATGGTCGTGTGTATGTGGCTGAGTTTAGGGTACAGATTGTTCGGTTGAGCCGGTATGCTCCTGAATTGGTATCGGTAGAGAAGTATTATTGTGACCGAATCTATTATGAGTTGGTCCAGGATGTTAGGGTGTACATGTTGGCTTTTGACTACACCATTTTTGACGCGTTGATATACGGGCAGAGTACAACGAGCAGAACTTGGGTTAATTGGTTTTGTGTGGGAGGTTCTGGCTCTAGCAAGAGAATTGCAGATTTTAGTTTCGGCAATGTTCAGTTTGAAAGGAATAGTGATAAAAGGTATCGCCTGGGTTGAGGCAAGGTGATGACAGTGCAGGGTGAGGACTGCGGGGTCAGAGTATCTAGAATAGATTAGTATTTAATGCATGTTGGGTATGATGTGTGATGGAGGCTTGATGCCGAGTTGCAAGTGACATCATTCTAGCCGCAGTTGTTTAGAGGAAGGTAAGGGTGTGATGATGCATTAGTACCACATGTTCAGGTTATTAGAAGAAGAAATCTGGTGGATTTTCATGATAAAGGTGATAGGGTGTTGTGTTTTAAATATCAGAAGGTGGTATCTCTTGAAGTTGAGTTGAGGTATATGGTTTTGATGGGGGCGTATGCCAGTTCTTGTGATATGCCTTCCGGTAATACCAAGATTTATGAAAGGTCAAAAAGGGTGTGCTGATGGGTTGATGTAAAGGAAATTATGGTTGATTTTGTTGTTCGATGCATGGTATGTCAGCGAATGGGAGCTGAGCATCAGTTTTTTTCAGGTTGTTATAACCATTGAGGATACCGAAATAGAGGTGGGAAAGAATCACCATAGATTTTGTGTCTGGGTTTCCTTTGACACCGACCAAAAAAGATTTCCTCTGGGTGGTTGTTGATTGGGTTGCAAAGTGTGCGCATCTTTATGGCTATGCTTGTAATGTATGCTTTAGGATAGATGGCAGATTTGTGTATTGCTGGGTTAGTGCGGTTGCATTGTGTTCTTGAGTCTATAGTTTTGGACGGAGATCCGTGAGTTACAGCAAGGTTCTGGAGATGTTGCTTGAGCTTGATTGTAAGTACTTCATATCTTTCCCAGTTGGATGGCGGGATAGAGCATGGAATTCAGGCTTTGAATGATAAGTTGGGTTGTTTATCATCAAGCTCCAGGGAAAGTGTGATAGGCACATGCCTTTGGTAGAGTTTTCTTTAATGGCAATTATCAGGCAAGTATACGGGTGGCACCGTTCAAGGCATTGTGTGGTTGCAGGTGCTGTACACCCATGTGCTGGGCTAATATTAGGGAAAAGTACGTTCCCATGTCTGATGTATGAAAAGGCATTAGTGAGAAGGTGAAGTTGTTATGCAAGCGCCTGAGAGCGGTTTCAGATCGTCAGAAATTCTACGCAAATTTGAGGCGTAGTGTTTTAAAGTGTGTTGTTGATGGTCGGATGATCATGGTGATATCGTCTTGGAAGAAAGAGATGCGTTTTGTGGTCCATACGAGTTTGTCGGGTGTTTGGGTCCCGTTGCTTATTGTTTAAGGTTATCTCCTGTGTTGGAGGGGTTCCATGATGTGTTTTATGTGATGGGGTTGCGAAGGTATTGGTTGGATTCCTCGCATGTTGTGCCGGTGAAAGGCATTGTGTTGAGATCTGAGTTATCTTGTGTGAAGGGTCTGTGGAGATCCTTGTTGCCAGCAGTAGGGTTTTGCGTGGTATATGGTTGCCTTTGTTAAGGTGTTGCGGAGACACCGCAGTGTTAAGAAGCCACGTGTGAATGTAAGTCGGAGATGTTGGAGCGGTTTTTACTTTTGGTTACCTCTGAGAAAATTTCGAGGATGAAATTTCTTAAGTGGGGGAGAGTTGTAACGCCCCAGTTTTGGCCTAGCGGTTTTAAGGTTTATTAGACGGTCTGGTGGATTAGGTTAGAGATTCGAGTCAGATTCAAGATTGTATATTTTTCGGTAAGATAAAAATGTAGAAAAATAGTTAAAAATCAACTTTTAATATATATTGATTTTTGGTGGAATCAAATTTGGAAAATGAAATTAGAAATGTGACATTTTGGTTAGTGACCAAAATGCGATTTTTGAAAACTATTTTAAAGTGACTAAAATGAAAAGGGTCAAATTCTTAGAATCTTTAAGGAGCTAAATTACCAAGTTTTTGCTGGTGGTTTCTCCCTTCAATTAAATCATTTTAAACATGTGTTTTAAAAGTGGTTTAAGATGGATTAAAATATCTAAGTTAGTTATTTGCTTTTAAAGAAAAATTACGTAACTTTTTCCTAAACATTTTCTCTCAACTTCTTTTCTGCCAAACACTCAGAATTTCATCGAAATCCAAAGGTGAGAGATCCTTTTCACTCAGATTTTTTATTCTAACTTGATTCTTTAACTTTGTTTTACAAAATCTTATTGAAATCTTATGTTTTCTTAGCTTTAAACAAGCCAATTGAGGGAGAAATCACATAACAGGGGTAAGGTCCGTGATCTCCTCTGTTAAATGGTTCTTTATTGATATTCCCAAGTATTTGATACTTGATTTATGGTTTATAATCTGATTTTGTGTTTTTATATAGATTTAATTAGGTAAAATTGATGAAATAATGAAAGATTCAAATTGAATCTGATTTCTAGTGTTATGGATTGCTTTTGTACATATTTTGGATGTTAAATGATGTTGATAAGTCGATTTTATCAATGGAATCCCGAAACTCTTGAATCTCTAATTGTTTAGGTTGCTAGATTTGTGTTTTTGAGGTGTTATGGTGGTTCTGTGTTTGCTGGAGGTGTAAGGTTGCCTTGGTTCTGTTTTTAGGTGTTAATTGATGATGAATGTGATGTCAGATTGATAGGTTGTGGATGAGTTGTGTTTGGAAAGGATTAGATGATGTTTTCGGTTATTGTGGTTGGGTAATTGTGAGGTGAATATAAGAGTCCGTGAGGATCTATTGTTGCAGTGTTATAAATGCATTGAGATGCATTAATCCTCTGTTATAATGTGGTTAAAATAGGGGAGATGGATCCATAAGTGATTGGTGAAGCTTTGGAGGCTTCGGACGCTTGTTTTCGCAACGGCGAATCGAGGTTTCACGTATCGATGAGTGAGAATGTGGATTCTAGATATGGAATGTGTTAAAGGTGGTTTATGGGAGTTTAAAATTAGCTTGATACGCTGGCTTAAACTCAGAAGTAAGTAAAAGTGGATTTTCTCTCTCGATCATCTAGTGTTAAATGGTTTTATGCACTTGTTTTGATTTACATGTTACCTACTGTTTAAGCATGTTTTAAAGTATTTGATATACTGTATTTGAGCATTAAATGTTGAAGGATGCACATGGTAAGTAATCCTTGTAAGTATATGGTTTATACTTCTGGTTTAAAGCATAGTTGTTGATTTGGAATAATGGTTTGGTTAATGATTGTTAAAAACAGTGAAGTAAGTGTTAAATGGTTAATTATATTGGCAAGTGATGTGGTTTTAAAATTGTTATCGGATATAGTTGGTCGGCCATAGGATTGAGTGAACTATAATAAGTCGCATTGGATGTTGAGAGGTTTAGATCCGTGTACTGAAAACTCCATTCGAGTACCCTAACGGTAGAGGGGTTAAATAGTAACGTAGGCTCCCGCTAGTGGATTAAGCGTCTAACCAAAGATTGGGGTTGGTGTCCCTGTGGGTTGAAAGGTATACCCGGTTGGTAATGTATCACAATTGTTATTGTATCGCTATTCCGGTTGAGATGGCTTGAAGTGTTGGTTGAACACTTGTTGAATCCATGTGTTCGATGAACTCTTTTGTTAATGGACTTGTTTTAATGATCACTTGTAAGCCAATATAATTGTTGATGTATCATTGGAAATGTTATGTTGTATAATGTGATTTATAAATGTTTACTCTTTAAGCTTTGCATATGGTTGTTATGTATGGGAAGGCTTAAATTGAGGTTTAGCAATGGAACTTGCTTTTGATTATTGATACATGTTGTATGTTTACTCTTTAAGCTTTGCATATGGTTGTTATGCATGGGAAGGCTTAAATTGAGGTCTAGCAATGGAATTTGCTGTTGTAAATTAATCATATTGCATATGGTTTAATATGCTGGTTTTTAAAGATGAAAAGTGCATGGTTTTCAAGGCATGATGTTTCAATGGTAATTTTTAAATGATTCTTAAAGAATGATTGAAATGAGATTTCAATGTGTTGTTGAGAAATGGTTTTAAATGCATTGATGGTGTTTTGTTTTTGAGCACTCCTCACTAAGCCTAGTGTGCTTACGCTCTCTTTGTCTATTAATGCAGAGAATTAGAAGCTTGGAAGGTAGCAAGAAGCAAGGGATCAGTACAAGACTTGGTAACCAAAGTATGTTTGAACTAGACTATAAGTAATAAGGGCAATGGGGATTTCCGTTGTTATTTGGAGATATTTTGTTGAACTCCCTGTTTAAGCAAGTTAGTTTAGCTTCTCTTGAGTTGTAAATGGCCTCTATGGCTTGATTTTGGTGATGGTTTGGAGTTTCATGTTGTACTTTGTAATCACTCATTTTTATCTGGTTTGTAAATATCCTATTAATATATTAGTATAATAATTAACCGGTATTATTATTGCATATATATACGTATATTATTATGTGTGCTAATTATGTATGTGTTATTAATATATGTGTAATATAAATGTGCGTGATATGTGTGAGCACATGTATATTGTACATATTATGTATGCGTACATGTTAATAATTAATATGGCATGTGTGTGTCGGATCTGTGCATGTCACGTGTGATTTGTTTTTTATGTATACTAATGTATGTATGCTTATATCAATTATGTGTGAATATATACATGTGTTTGTTTGTGTTTAAATGTATGTGATGTATGTAAGTATTTGAATGTATGTGTATGTTATATATACGTATGTGTATGCCCGTATATGTATGTATGCATATATATTCGTATTATAATAATTATAATTATAATTATAATTATTATTATTATATACAAACAGATAATATATTAAAAACCCGAATGTATTAGCAATCCAGTTCAATTACAGATCCAAAAAATATACATTACAATGCCTATTTTCAGCCCAAACCCTAAAATATATCTAACCCTAATCATTTTTCATACGCATCCAACCAAGAGCCGTTGGATCAAATCTTGATCCAACGGCCACGATCGAAGGGAGAAACCTCCTCAGCTGCTGCGTGTGGTACACACACATGCCCCTCAACACCCCACGTGCGCGTGCGTCACACGCACAAGATTCCTCAGCTGCTGAGCTCCACGTGGCGAGATCTCATGTAACCTTCTCTTTCACCCAGATCTAATCTCGACCGTCTAGCTACCAAACAACCTCAGCGTTGGATCAGATCTGATCCAACAGCCGAGAGCGAGTCTGCCAGGGGATCACCACCACCATGCCGACCCTCCAACCACCACGCTCAGAGTTCGCCAAAAAATAAAAAAAAATGGATTTTGTCAGAACCAAATCGCACCAAACATGTATCTTTATTTTCACATGTACCAACCAAAAAATTCAGAGCAGAATATATGTATGAAACAAAAATTGTAAGAACACAATCAGTTCCCAATATTCCAGGAATACAAAAACCAAAAAAAGTTTCGGGGTAATCTCTTCCTTCTTTTTTTCATCTCATGCATGCATGTTAAAAAGATAAGGAAATAAAAAAGAAGAAGCAGAGTTTACGTAAGAGTCAAAAATCCTCCTTTTGCCGGCGATAAGCCTCGTAGGGTGAGCCAGTCGAGGGGGTGTCCTTGGATCTTGTTTTTTTTTTTAAATGGTTCTCAGGTTCGTATTCTTTTAGATCCAGAAAAGGATGGGTCTTTTTTTCTAAAATCTAAGAGGGATTCAGATTTTAAAAGGAAAACATGTCATTTTAGGGTTGGTTTAAGGCCTTGCCGGCGCCGACTAGCGGCTGCCGGCGGCGAAAGAGCTGGTGGCCCGTGGCCAGATTTTGGAAATGAGGGAGGTTCGGGAGGTTTTGGTTTTAAAATGCAGAGAATTTGGGGGTTACATTATACGGTTTTAGAAAAATGGTGAAAGGTTCAAAGTCTGGCTTTTGGATGTGTTTTATAGAGCCTTTAAATTTTTTAAATGGTATAATTATGGCACCAGTCCTTCCGTGTTTTTATTTCTTTCATTTTTGGCTCGTCGCATGGGTTATTTACACCCTCAGTCCCCATTTCTTTTTGATTTCTTCCAAATCAGTCCCTTAATCTTATGAAATCGGATTTTAAATGGCAAAATCACATACTTGGTCCTTCCGTGTTTTGGATATTTTCAATCTGAGCGTGCCCCTTGGGTTAATTACATTCACAGTCCTCCTTAGTTTTGCCCAGTCCTCAATCAGATCCCCAAATGTCATTTTTTCATTATAGTTTATAAGCCTTTTGTTTTGATTTTATTGTATTTTATTCCTCTATTGTATGTTTTTTATTTTAATTTAAATAACTATGTTTTAATGTTTTTTGCATTAGTATGATTTGTGGTGTTTTTTTATATAGGTATTATGTATGTTTTTATTATCTCTTTATTTCATGTTCATTTATTTTTTTATGTGCATTATCATGATTAATATGTCTTTAGTTTGTCCTTTCATATTATATGTGTTTTAGCATGTCTATTTTAATCTTCATATTTTATAGGTTGTTTTTTAGTATGATTGCTTTGCCTATGTTTTTTTTTATTTCATTTTTTTATGTTTTGTAATATATGTTTAGTTTATGTTGTTATGCTTTTATATTTTCGTTCGTTAGCTCATATCTTACATGTTTGATTTGCGCTTGTTTTAGTTTATTTGTATATGGCATGTTTTAGCATGGATTTTAGGTTCATCTTGCTTTTTAGATTATATGTTAATGTGGTGTTATTTGTCACATATACATGTCATGTTTTAATTTATGCATAAATTATGTCATATGCTAAGTATTAGTTTCTTGATGCTAGCATGTTGCTTGGATTCTTAGTTTGGCTTCATATTTTATCTATGTCATGCATATGTTGCATTATGGTTTTTTATATGTATTTTAAAATGTATATATGTGGTTTATCAATTCTTGAAGCATGTTTTCTTTTCTTTTAATTTTGAAGCATGTTTTTTGTTCATGTTTATGATTTGTTTTTTTTATCATGATATGTTATGTTTTTTCATGTACTTTATTATTTTTGTTTAATATCGTAACATTATTGTCTTTATGTTTCTTTATATCATGTCAATGTAAATGTACATTTTGTATTTTGGTTCCCAAGATTGCATAAACGGATATATTGTCGTTAATGCGGTGCTCTTTTATTCGAGCGTAAACGTGGTCAGTATCAAGCGCAGTGATGGTGGTTTATCAGTTTACTCTTGAATAACGGGGCCTTTAAAATTTACTCGCACTTATGACCAAATTTTAATTTAATCGTCTCTTTAATTCGGAAAGTTTAATATTAATAAAGCGGCAATTATCAAAGTACCAATTTTAGGTGGTGTGGAGGTATTAATCCTTCCCCACCCGTAACCGACTCCTGAACCCCACATTTTTAAAATCTCTGGTTTTATGGTGTCTGGCCTACCTTAGTGACCGGTAGCAACTCCATTTTTAATATAGAAATCATTTTTTTAAAACCCCACGGAAGATATTATTTTTATAAAAAAAATATGAAATACCCGAGACACATCCCTAAATTTAAACCCTCATTTTTTAGCGAAAAGAATAGATCGCTACAGATGGCGACTCTGCTAGGACCTTTTTTGTTTTTTCAAAGACAAAAGAGAGTCGAGCTTTTAAAATAATTATCGCTTTACTAATATTGGAAATTTTGGATTAAAGTGACTATTAAATTAACATTTGGTTATAATTGCGCGTTTATTTTAACGCATTTAAAATTTGGCATATAAACCCGTCCTTTTAAGTGGGGGAAACGCTAGTGCTTTCGTGAGGATATCGTTCCTCCGTATGGGCCTAGCAAAGTACCTTCGGGGCTCGAGTAGCTTATGCTTTTGTGAGGATATCGTTCCTTCGTAGGGGCATAAGCGAATGGGTCCCCCTGAATTGAACCCTGTTGAAGAAGCCTATAATGGGTGATGATCGGGGGCCTTGCTACTCTTAGTAGGGGACAACAAGGACAATTTTGGTACCTTCTAGCGCCAACACTGCATGTAGAGAATATAAAAGACTCACTCTTTAGAGCCATGCGGATAAATTAGGTGTTTTAGACGGAATGTAAATAGGGTTGTTTTGTTTGTTTATCGTATATAAATTGCCCTTTTATTTATGTATTGATTTTTATTCAGTACTGACTCGTTTTCTTTTTTGTTTTGCTTTTTTGCATATATCATTGCATTTGCATTACATAAAGGTACTGGATCAAGTGGTTTGCCCAATCAAAAAATCTGTCATCATGGAAAAAATGTATCTTAAGAAGGACGAACTCCACTCAGCCGTCAGACATTAGTCAGAAGTTAATCAGAGGACCCAAGGTAACAATTTGCTGAGCGAGCGCATAGTGTCAGGGTATACTTACGTGAGCCTCCAACAAAATGACCTATGAGATCTTACAAGGATTTGGTATGGATGGGATTGAAGACTACAAGACTTATTATGTGATAGCTATATCGACATTGCACATGTGATGTATGTCCGAGTCAACCAGCCTTTACTCCAAGTCATCTTCCAGTTCTGGAATCCTGCTTTTTGCTACTTCACTTTCAACGGGCAATATATGATGCCTACGGTAGAGGAATACACGACCCTACTTAATCAGAAGAATGTCCAGAAATATTGGATCTATGCGAAGCCGCCAAGGAACCAGAAATACTCTTCGAATCTCAAGACCTTTGCCAGGATGAGTGACGATTGGGTTAACGGTCTGATTCAAAATCGAGGAGACAACCTAGCCTTTGCTTGGGAGGGTATCCGAGACATCATACCAGCGCACCCAAATGAGGTAAAGAAGATGGACCTATTTTACTTAGGAATATATGGTTTGGTCATCTTTCTGAGGGTTCTTGGAAACATCGATGTAACTATCCTAGACCTATTTGAGCGTATAAAGCAGAAGGCGAATCTAGTACCAGCAATCTTAACTGAGACTTTCATTTATTTAAATGTGAGCCGAAAGCATGGAAAGGGATGTTTCAGAGGGTGTGCACAGTTACTACAGGTTTGGATCCAGAGCCATATGTGGAAAATACCAACAAGGGTTTTACCAGGAGTATCATTTCGAGACTTGTCACCTTTGCGAGAGTATTTAGCGAAGGAATGGCGAGAAGACTTAAACAGGAAGAAATGGTCCCAGATCTTTAGGAACATTCAAGACGAAGGCATGGTGTGGAGAGTTCCGTGGCTCGGCAGGGTTAGTTACTTCTTATAAAGTTGCGGCAATTATGACTAGCTGATGATGTTAGGGTTCTATGGTGGGATTGCTTGTGCTCTGCTTTTGGTGTCCCGACAATTCAGATCGTGACACCGCCGGTCTAAGTCAAATGAGTTTCTTTTCAAGGGCGAGTTCAGGATGAAAGGATCAAACCATCATGAGAGCTTGGGATCACTATTACCGGATCAGGGTAGAAGGAGATACCGAGCCCATGATCACCCCAGATTACGATCTTTGGAGGCGTCTGAGGGTTAACGATAAGATTCTAGAACCCGACCAAGGATCAGCCGTGTCACTGGAGGATCATATGAGGATAGTATCGTCCGAGGCTGATATTTTGCGAAGTGAACTCGAGGAAGTTAAGAAGAATATGGAGGTTTTACAGACACAGCATATGGATGAGCTCTACAAGGCAAGTTTAGAGGTTGACGAATGAGATGGGACCATCAGGCAACTGAAGAAGCTGAATGCAGATCTGAGTGAGAAGAATGCCCTTTATCAGAAAGATACTCTCCAGCTTCAAGCAAAGGTACAGAACATCAGCCGAAGCCAGTTCCTAGTCGCGGAGAAGGAAATGATGAACGGTATGCGTTTAGTTGAAGAAGAACGAGAGAAAGGTAAGTAGGCAATCGAGAAAGAGGTAGAAAGTTGCAAGTTAGCCATCGAGAGTGAAAGACAGTCTTTTAGGGACTCCATTAGCCAAGAAAAAGAAAGAGCTAGGCAAAAGATTGACAAAGGCAAGCAGGCAATCATCTACGAATGGGAGAACACTGCCGTTTGGAAGAGAAAATCTATGGGGAGCAGGAATAGACTACTAGAGATGCAAAACTTGTACAACGACACCGTTCAAAGCCTGAATCAGAGCCAAGATCAGAATGTCGAGTTAGAAGGGAGACTGGCAGAGTTGGAGCACTCCTTTCAGACTTATCGTTAGAGGAATGGCTTCATCAAACTACAAGAAAGAGAGATCGAAAATGGTATGTTACGAGCCCAGATTAAGTCACTCGAGGCAACCGTTCAAGATTACAGGGGGAGAATTAGGGTATTCAAAGAAGCTGCAGCAGGTGGGGACAATTATTGGAGGAGAAGACTTTGTGATGCCTCCAGATGATTCAAGAAAGAGACCAGTATTACACGATCCTGATGGTGGAGATACGACGAGTTGCGGGACATGTGAATAACTTAGCTGTAAAAACTGAAGCTCTCCGACCCTTCATAACCTTGGATATGAAAGAAGCACCTAGGTTCATCAAGCTACTCAAGGCTATCGAGAAGTTGGGAGATAGAGCTAGGGCTTATGTGTAGAACTCTACTTTAATATTTTGTAATCTGGACCCTTTAATTCCTATGAAAGTAGTTAAAAAAGGTGATTACTAGCGAAATCAGTACCTTTATTTGCATACATTCTTGCATTGCATCATTGTTTTTGCATCATTATACATACATTCATCTATTTTTGAAAAATATTAATAATGTAAATATTATGGCAGTTAAACTAAAAGTTAAGTTGCAACCATTCAGCATCCATACTTTACTCGGTTCCAAAGCAAATTGATGGAAGATAGAATAGTCAGTTTAGAAAAGGGGCATAAAGATTTGGAAGCACGTTTTGATGAAGCCAAACGGAGCCTCAGTGAACAAATCGCTCAATCACAAGCTGCAGGAGGTGCCAGATCTGAACTTGGTCGAGAAAATCAGAACAGAAGTGGAAAGAAATAGGAGGAAAGATTTCGTCTCATGAAGGAAAAGTTTAGAGCACTGCAGGCCACGGATGAGCCAGAGAATGAAGCTAGTGATTTGAGCCTAGTATATGACCTTGTTTTACCACCAAAATTTAAGGCTCCAGAGTTCGACAAGTATGATGGAACTTCATGTCCTTCAGCGCATGTGACCGTGATTGCTGAAAGATGGCAGCCTTCATCAAGGATGAAAAGCTTCTAATCCATTGTTTCCAGGATAGTCTGACTGGGGCAGCACTCTGGTGGTATACCCAATTAAGCCGGGCAAACATCAAGACTTGGAAGGACCTTTCGAAGGCATACATTGAGCATGTTAGAAGATAGAGTTCTTTGAGGAGGCTGTAGGAAGGCAGAGGTTAGATGCATGTGCGTCGGATAGCCTCAACCTCAAGTATGGGAGAGACATGCCCTTTGTCGTCTCTTTCAGATCAGAGGAAGAAAGTTCATCTCAAGGAGCAGCTGTAAAGGTGGCCCCTAAAATTATCATTTCAGCACCAGCCATGTTTCATTTCAAGGACATGCGGTGAACTCCTTAGAATTATCTCGCTAACGTGACTATATCAGAGAAGCCAAAGTCGGATGAAGAGAAAGAACGAATGGTAGAAGAGGAGCCGACACAGAAAGGTGAATAGACAAAGAAAGATGAAATTGTCAATGAAGTGGGCCACTTCACGAGGAGTGGCAAGTGCTACTCTTCGGAAGCCTTGAAATCGACTGAAGCAACAAAGAATAAAGGGAAATGGTGCATCAACTGGTCCTACTCAGATATTCGGTGAGGAGTCCCCTCCAAAGATTAATGAGCTGGTAACTAAGGCTCAGGCATAGGAGTTTCTGAAGTTCCTGAGGCACAATGAGTACAATGTAGTGGAGCAGCTACGAAAGCAACCGGCAAGGATTACGGTGTTAGAGTTGCTTTTGAGTTCAGAAAAGCATTGCATTGTTAAAGGTGCTGAATCAAACATTTGTACCATGTGACATTTTTGTGTCTAAGCTGTACAGAATAGTGGGGCATATCACCGCATACAACCACATCACATTTAACGATGACGAGATCTCGGAGGGAGGTATGGGGTCTACGCTCTCAACATCACGACCCACTGCAAAGGGTATGTGTTGCTTGGAGTACTGATTGATAATGGGTCAGCATTAAACATACTACTGATGGTGACTCTGCAAAAGCTACCGGTAGATGATTCCCACATAAAACCATGTCATAACTCCGTGAGAGCATTTAACGGTACTCAATGGGGAACACTTGGAAAATTTGAGGTAACTTTGTTGATTGGGCCAACAGAGTACACAGTCGACTTCGTGGTAATGGAATAAAGCAGAGCTACAATTGCCTATTGGGAAGACCATAGATTCACTATATTGGAGCCATCCCATCGTCACTCCATCAGAAGTTGAAATTTGTGATCGAAGGCAAGCTGGTCACTGTAGAGGCTGAGCAGGAAATTATTGCCTCGGTAACGTCGGATGCCCCCTACATCCAGAATGATGAAGATACTGCAGAATGTTCTTTCCGAGCATTGGAGCTTGTAAATGCTACGTTTGTGGCAGAAGGTAACAAGATCCCTTGCCCTAGGTTGTCTAACTGTACCAAAATGACTGTTTCTGAAACTTTAGGCCGAGGAGCCAAAGCAGGAAGAGGGCTAAGAAGGAGATTACAAGGAAGCTTATGACCCAGGAACGTCATCACCAAGAAAGATCGTTTTGGGCTTGGCTACAAACCAAGTGTTCAGCAAATGAGAGAGGAGTATAAGAGAAAAGAATAGTGATAAGTGTTCAAAAGTACTATTTTTATTACCCTTTTTACTCATATTATTGTTAGACTTAAGCTCATATTAGTTGCATAATTAGTCATGCATGCATTAATTCATGTTTCTTTCCACCGTTGAGCTTGATTACATAACTTGGTAGTTTTTGTTGGAAAAGATGCTGCTTTGGTGTGTTTTGTGTGTATGTGCAGGATCATTTGCCAAAGGAGATGCCGAGCTAGTTGCCAGGGCAATGCATGAAGGAGACGCCGAGCTAGTTGCCAGGGCAATGCATGAAGGAGACGCCGAGCCAGTTGCCATGGCAATTATCGACAAGAGAAAAGGTGATATGGTAGTCGAAATTGATGACTATACAAGCCCAAGATGACGTGGAGCAAAGCCCAAACCCAAAGGAATTTGATTTCCATGCAGAGATTAAAGAAGAATTAAATTCCAAGAAGATAAGAGAAGTTCTAGTAGGAATACAATTATAATAAAGAATTATATTCTTTAAAGATAATTTAATTCCAACTTAAACTCCTCCTCAAAGAAGGACTTTGGCCTAGCCCTATAAATAAGAAGGAGATTTCGACAATTCCAGGGAGAGCAAAGAGGAGAGGATTTTCGACAACTCCAAAGGGCAAGAAGGAAGAGATTTCGACAAGATAGCAAGGGGGAGAGAGTTCGATTTCTTCTTCTTCTTTGCTTCCATTAGATTCATGGTTTGGGGATTATTCTTTGTATATCTTTTGAACCCAACCATGAACTAACTTGACTGGTTGGGGTTATTGTGTTTTGTTGTTGTGAGAAACAATTGGATTTTGTTTAGGTAATAAGAGTTTGCACTTTTCTATTCAAGGTTTACTCATTCTTGGCTTTTATTCTTGTTTGCGAGTGAATTGGGAGAGGATCTCGTAACTTCATCTATTTATCTAATATCGGGAGAGTTAGATTCAAGAAACGAATGAGTATGGTCTTTATTCAATCTATTGATGGTGAACATTAATCTGGCTTAGGAATAAGTTAAGGATTTCAACGGCTAAGAGGAGCGCAAGATTGGTTGTTGTTTTCCCTTGATTCACGCAGGGATGTATTATCAAGGCATGCACAAGTAGCTAGAGTTTCGACTTAGGGATAAGAAGAAACCATTGAAGAACGCTCCGCCGAACCTTGAAGTTGCTGCCCAAACACCCAAGTAGTTGCCCAGGCAACCATTGATTAGTTGCCATGGCAATCCCGTTGTGCAAGTTGCCACGGCAACTGAGTTGCCCTTGCACTCTTTTACCAAGACAATCCAATCGGCTATCACACCTCAACTCACGATAACCTGGCCTATTCTCTCTTTTTCTTTCATCTATTCTTTTATTTATTCCTTTTACTTTTCTCGTTAATTAAAACCTCTATTATCAATTGTGTTTTTATTTTCATAGTGCAGTAATTTAAGCAAAATGGCCCAAACCAATCCCTGTGGAGACGATACTCGATACTCATATCACTTTATTACTTGCGACGTGTATACTTGCACATTTGAGTAGCACTTATCACACGCAACAAGTTTTTGGCGCCGTTGCCGGGGATTGGCAATTGGTGTTAGTTGTTTTTGTTATTGCATTTTTTTCCTCTCTTAGTTTTACTAACTTTTCTTTTTGTTTGTTTTATAAAAAAAAGTAGGTGCGTTACAGGTTAAGGGACATCAACATGTCGGGAAATAAAAGCCAATCTATTCGAGAGATGATGTTGGAAGATATGAATCAATCCAATCAAGAGTTTCTTGCACCCTTTGATGATTACCTATACCAACCGAGAAAAGCCCAAAGAACTTATACCGTGGAAAAATCTTGTGCTATGTGTGGAGAACATCATGTGTTTGAAAATTGCCCTCACATTTTTGGTGCATATAACTACATGGAGGACCATAGAGGGAACCAGCAGCAAAATTCTTCATGGTATGGTCAAAAGCTCAATTTTTTTACCATAACAATTTTTGCAAGACAACAGATACATCATGGCAATGTAATTCTTTTCAAGAGCATTCCAATTCCTTGGAGGAAACGTTACTAGCTTCCTTGGCTAGACTTGACGGATCAATTGAAGAGATTCGAGAGCTATCAAAATCTATGGATACGAGGATAGCTCGGTGGGATGCAACCTTAGGGGATTCAGAAGATCAATTGGGAGATCCACATATGTCATAGATAACATGCACCAACAATTCATTCCTAGGGATACCGGCGTCCCAAGGCAAGAGGATAAGGAGCAATACAAAGAAATCTCTCCGATGTGTGAGGAACAACTAGAACCTCAAAGTCAAGAGGATGCCAATGAGAGAGACTGCCCAACACATGATGAGCTTGAACAACAAATTGCCTCGGCAATGATTGAGGAGCTGAAGCGAGCAATGCCGCAACAACACTCGGTGAAGCTGAGAACAACAATACTACAGCAAATTACGAGGAACACGATGCCCGAGAAAGTTATAACGTTGATGTTGAAGCAGGAATGTGTAGATTGCTCTCATCTACAATTGCCACGGCAATTATACGACCACATGCAAGATCAACGAGATGATAATACTTTGCCAATGGAATATGAGCAGGTAATAGTTGAACCTTTTGAATTCTTTAAAAACTCACCTCGTCCATTGCAGGTATGTCTTGAGGAACCGAGGTTGGTAGATTTGAAGCCATCGAAATCTCTACTGATGGAGATGTTTGAGAGGCCAAAAGAAAAAGGTGTTTGGATTCATAAAGCTCTTCAGAAAATTGATTCTTCCATTGACTTAAAGCAAAATTTGACAACTGATTGCCACGACAATTGGCTTAAGCAGCAATTGCCACGATAATAAAGGCTACATCCAACCATGATAGAAGTCGACAAGAATGAGGTAAGTGAATGGTTGAGAATGGATATAATTTTTTCTATTAATATATTTGTGCCTTCAGGAATAGTAGTAAGGTGGAGAGTATACATGGACTACAAGCGAACAAAGAAGAAAGACACCTCCACCATGGTAATGCAAAAGGGAGTAGCTGGGAGCACATTGGCCCAACTCTTTTTGGGCAATATTGTCACTCGATGGAGGGTACGGATGGACTATAAAAAGTATCGGAAACGACTCTCCTCAAGTTTTCTCAGATATGCAGTAACATTAGAAGTGGTCACTTTAGGAGATGCCTGAGCATGCTCTCCTTTCAATATTTTCTTTTTATTTTTCTTTTTATTTTTAGGGGATATTTTATTTTTTCTTCATTATCTTTAGTTTCCAGGTTTTCTTTATTTTCTTTTCCACAACAAGACTCACAACCACCATGATAAGGAAATTTTACTGCCGACTACTCGCCACAGCAACCACAATAGAAACTGGCGATGCCCAGGCAACAACAATGGCTTCGGCAACTACTGATGCACATGCAAGTAAACCTGCATCGGCAAACATGGACCAAATCAAGGTAATGCTATTCACGCGGTACCAGCCACAAGCATTCAACCACTGACCGAAAATTGAATCAAGCAAACGGCACGAAGGAAACTCATCACTCGAGGTGACGACCTCTCTGACTAACTCATTTCATTTAGTTTCTTTTAAATTTTGTTTCACTTTTACGTGCATTGAAGTCAATGCTTCTCTCGAGTTTGGGGGGTGTTGGTTTCTAGTTAGTTTCATGTTTAGTTGCATTCATCTTTAGCAATCACATATGGTTGCATATGTTACTTGCCATGCCTGTAATTTGATTTAATTGCTTAAGACTTGTTGAATATCCAATGATGAATTTTTGCCACTGCACTTAATTGAAAGAACCTTTAATTTTAGGATTACATGAAAAGAACTTAGAATTTTACTATGATGCTGAATTTTTTTACACGGTTGTGGCTTGTTGATTGAAAGAAACGTAGTGAACTTAGGTTGCTTAAAATTTGGGTAAATTTGAAAATTAAAAGTTAAATTCTTGCTAGAGGTGCCTGAAACTGGCTCTAGTAGTAAATGCACTTTCTTGCTAGAGGTGCCCGAAACTGGCTCTAGTTGTTAATGCACATTAAAGAATTGCTAGAGGTGCCCGAAATTGGCTCTAGTCGACTAAAATAAAATGAGAAATTGCTTACTTTGCTAGAGGTGCCCGAAATTGGCTCTAGTGAAAATAAAAATAAATGCCCCGATAATTAAATTGATAAAAGCCTATTGTTCACATAGAATCTTGAAAATCAACTTGTACACAACTATGCACACACATTGTCACGAGCATTATAGTTTTGTTCGGGGTGATTTTTGTGCTATCTGAAAAATTAAAAGGTGATCATACATTGTGCCATGGTTCCGAGGTTTGAATTCAAGTTTGAAGCATGTCTTTGATGATTAAAGTCTTGGCAGGTAATTGTTAGTTTGCATTGCTTGAGGACAAGCAATAGTTCGAGTTTGGGGGCGTGATAAGTGTTCAAAAGTACTATTTTTATTACCCTTTTTACTCATATTATTGTTAGACTTAAGCTCATATTAGTTGCATAATTAGTCATTCATGCATTAATTCATGTTTCTTTCCACCGTTGACCTTGATTACATAACTTGGTAGTTTTTGTTGGAAAAGATGCTGCTTTGGTGTGTTTTGTGTGTATGTGCAGGATCATTTGCCAAAGGAGATGCCGAGCTAGTTGCCAGGGCAATGCATGAAGGAGACGCCGAGCTAGTTGCCAGGGCAATGCATGAAGGAGACACCGAGCCAGTTGCCATGGCAATTATCGACAAGAGCAAAGGTGATATGGTAGTTGAAATTGATGACTATACAAGCCCAAGATGACGTGGAGCAAAGCCCAAACCCAAAGGAATTTGATTTCCATGCAGAGATTAAAGAAGAATTAAATTCCAAGAAGATAGGAGAAGTTATAGTAGGAATACAATTATAATAAAGAATTATATTCTTTAAAGATAATTTAATTCCAACTTAAACTCCTCCTCAAAGAAGGACTTTGGCCTAGCCCTATAAATAAGAAGGAGATTTCGACAATTCCAGGAAGAGCAAAGAGGAGAGGATTTTCAACAACTCCAAAGGGCAAGAAGGAAGAGATTTCGACAAGATAGCAAGGGGGAGAGAGTTCGATTTCTTCTTCTTCTTTGCTTCCATTAGATTCATGGTTTGGAGATTATTCTTTGTATATTTTTTGAACCCAACCATGAACTAACTTGACTGGTTGGGGTTATTGTGTTTTGTTGTTGTGAGAAACAATTGGATTTTGTTTAGGTAATAAGAGTTTGCACTTTTCTATTCAAGGTTTACTCATTCTTGGCTTTTATTCTTGTTTGCGAGTGAATTGGGAGAGGATCTCGTAACTTCATCTATTTATCTAATATCGGGAGAGTTAGATTCAAGAAACGAATGAGTATGGTCTTTATTCAATCTATTGATGGTGAAGATTAATCCGGCTTAGGAATAAGTTAAGGATTTCAACGGCTAAGAGGAGCGCAAGATTGGTTGTTGTTCACCCTTGATTCACGCAGGGATGTATTATCAAGGCATGCACAAGTAGCTAGAGTTTCGACTTAGGGATAAGAAGAAACCATTGAAGAACGCTCCACCGAACCTTGAAGTTGCTACCCAGACGCCCAAGTAGTTTCCCAGGCAACCATTGATTAGTTGCCAAGGCAACCCCGCTGTGCAAGTTGCCAAGGCAACCCCGCTGTGCAAGTTGCCACGACAACTGAGTTGCCCTTGCACTCTTTTACCAAGACGTTCCAATCGGCTATCACACCTCAACTCACGATAACCTGGCCTATTCTCTCTTTTTCTTTCATCTATTCTTTTAGTTTATTGCTTTTACTTTTCTCGTTAATTAAAACCTCTATTATCAATTGTGTTTTTATTTTCACAGTGTAGTAACTTAAGCAAAGTGGCCCAAACCAATCCCTGTGGAGACGATACTCGATACTCATATCACTTTATTACTTGCGACGTGTATACTTGCACATTTGCGTAGCACTTATCACACGCAACAAATAGCAAATGAGAGCCAGACTCAAGGGAGAAAACATTTCATAGAAACCGATGTTTTTCCCTCATGTAAAGGATATTTTTATCTTTGGAGGAATTGACTGTACAAAACAGAAAATAGAAGAAGAAATTCGAAAAAATGACATACTTAACAAGGATGAGATGTTCAGTGAATCACTTGAAGGGATGTCCATCAACATGATAGCTGAAGATGACAATGGCAGCAACGTGTTGACCAGAATTCAGCCTTGTCGTCCTGGTGAAACTCTTGATAATTGGAGCTACGTTGATCTACCTATAATCTTTAGGACTAGATCAGGGTAATGCTCCGAACCAACCCTTTTGTTTTTGCCCATAGGAAATGGGGATCTTTTGTATAGGGCATCTATGTAAACTTTTTGTTTCCAGTGAAAGAATATCTTCCCCGTTTTCTTAAATGGCAAACATTTCATTCAATCATTTCTTGCTCATATTCATTCATTTCATTTAAAATCATTCTCTTCCCAATACATTCATTCTCATTTTATGCAGGGTCCTCATAATTAACTGTATAAATGATTCTGAATCCAATCCCGAGGTAGATTTCGAACACCCTGAGATCTCGGCAGAAATTGAAGAGGGGAACGACGAAGCAGAATACGAGGTCCCTAAGAAGTTGGTAAGGATGATGGCCAATGAAGAAAGGCAAATCAATCCCCACCAAGAAGAAAGAAAAATTGATAATGTGGGAACCGATGAGGAGAGAAAAGAAGTGAAAATCGGGACTAAATTTTTCTCAAAAACCAGGCGCGAATTGATAGCTGTTAAGTGTTCAAAAGTACTATTTTTATTACCCTTTTTATTCTTATTATTGCTAGACTTAGGCTCATATTAGTTTTATTATTAGTCATTCATGCATGTTTGCATCGTTTCCTTGGCGAACAAGCTTGATTTCATATCTTGCTAAATTTTGTGGAAAAAGGTACTACTTTGGTGTGTTTTTGTATGTGTTGCAGAATCACTTGCCAAAGCAAGGCTGGAACCAGTTGCCAGGGCAATGCATGAAGGAGATGCCGAGTTAGTTGCCAGGGTAATGTATGAAGGAGATGTCGAGCTAGTTGCCAAGGCAATTTTTGACAAGGAATATGATGATATGGTAGTCAAAATCGATGACTAGATAAGCCCAAGATGACGTGGAGCAAAGCTAAATCTCAAAGGAGTTTGATTTCCATGAAGAGGTTAAAGAGAAATTAAATCCCAAGAAGATAGGAGAAGTTTTAGAAGGAATTTAAATATAGTAAAGAATTATATTCTTTAAAGATAATTTAATTCCAACTTAACTTCTTCCTCAAAAAAGACTTTGACCTAGCCCTATAAATTCAAGACCATGCTGTCAACTCCAAGGGGGAGAGAAGAGAGAAATTTTGACAAGATCAAAGGGGAGAGAATAGAGAATTTTTGACAAGATCAAAGGGGGAGATATCGACAAGGCTCAACCATTCTTCATCTTTTTCTTTCTTGTTCCATTAGGTTTATGCTAGGAATTCTTTGTCTTGGGTTTCTTTAGAACCTAGCCATGAACTAAATCTACTTGGCTAAGGTTATTGTGTTTTGTGGTTGTGAGAAACAATTAGATTTTGTTTAGGTAATAAGAGTTTGCACTTTCAATTCAAGGTTTACTCATTCTTGGTTTTTCTTCTTGTTTGCGAGTGAATTGGGAGAGGATCTCGTAACTTCATCTATTTATCTAATATCGGGAGAGTTAGATTCAAGAAACGAATGAGTATGGTCTTTATTCAATCTATTGATGATGAAGATTAATCCGGCTTAGGAATAAGTTAAGGATTTCAACGGCTAAGAGGAGCGCAAGATTGGTTGTTGTTCACCCTTGATTCACGCAGGGATGTATTATCAAGTCATGCACAAATAGCTAGAGTTTCGACTTAGAGATAAGAAGAAACCATTGAAGAACGCTCCGTCGAACCTTGAAGTTGCTGCCCAGCCGCCCAAGTAGTTGCCCAGCTAGTCGCCCAGGCAACCATCGATTAGTTGCCAAGGCAACCCCGCTGTGCAAGTTGCCACGAAAACTAAGTTGCCCTTGCACTCTTTTACCAAGACGATCCAATCGGCTATCACACCTCATCTCACGATAACCTGGCCTATTCTCTCTCATTTGATTTCATCTATTCTTTTACTTATTTTCTTTCTAGTTTAGTTGTTAGTTAAACTCCTACAATCTTCTACTTGTGTTCTTTTACTTTTTACAATGCAAGAGATTAGATTCTTGAAGTGGCACCAATCCCTATGGAGACGATATCTTTTATACTATAACTTGCGACTGTACACTTGCACAATTGCGGAGCACTTATTACGCACAACAAGTTTTTGGCGCCGCTGCCGGGGATTGGGAGTAGCAACTTTGTTTTTATTTTCTTGCACTTTTTTATTTTTCTTGTTTAAGATTCAAAGGGCTAACAAACTTTGGTTTTGCATTGGTATATGACCAGGGCGAGACCGATTACACCAAAATATCCCTTTGATCCAGAAATCGAACGAACCTTACAAAGACTTAGACGAAGGTTAAGAGTAGCAATGGCTAATCAAGACGGCAATATGAATCAAGATGTTCCAACAGGAGGAGGAGTGATTCTTGCACGAAACATAACTATTTGAGACTATCTTGAAGAAGATCTTGAAGGACTTAATCCAGGAGTTGTCACACCTGAAATTGAAGCCGACCACTTTGAGTTGAAACCGGTGATGTTCAATATGATCAACACAATTGGTCAATTTGGCGGCTCAGCAACTGATGATGCACGACAACATCTTAAATCTTTCCTCGAGATTTGCAATTTATTCAAAATACAAGGAGTCACCCCCAATGTTTTACGACTAAGATTATTCCCCTATTCATTGAAGGATACAGCGAAAGCATGGTTGAATAGTATTCCTATAGGATCAATAGGATATTGGACCGATCTTTGTCGTAATTTCCTTGCTCGATTTAATCCTACAAATTTGACTGATAGGCTTCATAACGAAATTACTTTTTTTCGGCAAGCAGATGATGAATCCATGTACGAGGCTTGGGAGCGATATAGAGAACTTATACACAAATGCCCCCTACACGGATTCCCAGTGTGGACACAAGTAACAATGTTTTACAACGTTGTGAATACACCAACAAGGATGATGCTATATGCCTCGGCAAATGAGATACTCCTAGATAAGTCGCCGGAGGAAGCAATGCAAATTCTAAACAGGATTGCCAAGAATGATTATCAATTCCCATATGCTAGAAAAGGAGGAGTTGGACGCCAAGCCACAATACATGAACTGGGATCATCCGACTCAATTTCGGCACAATTGGCCACTCTAACCAAGATGGTCCAGAACATGCAGAAATCAAACAACACACAGGAGGTCAAAGTAATGGATTCTTTTTGTGAGTTATGTGGTGGTAACCATGATTCTTCTGAATGTATGCAGAATCCGGAATCTAGCTTTTATGTGGGGAATTACAACCGGAACAACAATGTGATGTCCAACACATATAATCCAGCTTGGAAGAAGTACTTTAATTTTTCATCGAGTAATCCCAACAATGCTCTAAACCAGAACAATCAGAATGCACAAGCATCAGGATTTTAGCAGAATATGCCAGGGCAACAGTTGCCGCAGTAACAACCGACAGCATCTAGTTCTTTGGAAAATTCTCTCAATGCTTTTATGTTGAAAACTGAATTTTATATGGCTGAGAATAGTGACTTCATAAAAAGAACTGATGCTTTTATTAACAGGACCGAGATGAGATTGCAAAACCAAGAGGCGGCAATCAAATCATTGGAAAATCAAGTCGGGCAATTTGCTCAAAACCTGAATACTAGACCGCAAGGAGGTTTACCTAGAGATACTGAAGTCGCAAGAGGAACTGGCCATGAGAAATGTAAGGCAATCACCACTAGAAGTGGCCAACAACTTAAAGAGGCTCAAGCTCGCTCATCAAACAAAACTCCACAAAAAGAACAAGACAAACTCAGCGGAAAAGCCTCAAATGTTGAACTAGGAAATGACGCGGCAACCAGCGATAAGCATGCCTCGGCAATCGGCGATAAGGATGCCTCGGCAACCAACGATAGGCACGCCACGGCAACCCCAGTTGACAATGTCTCAGCAACTCCAGTTGCCTCGGCAATGCCTTCAATCAGGTTCCAGACCAATGAAAGGATCGAAGATATCCGACTTCCACCACCATTCCCACAGAGGTTGAAGCGACAAAAGCAAGAATATCAATTCAAGAAGTTTCTTGATATCCTAAAGCAAGTCCACATCAACTTGCCATTGGTTGAAGCAATTGAACAAATGCCGAACTATGCCAAGTTTCTTAAAGACATTGTGTCCAAGAGAACAAGGCTAGGAGAGTTTGAAACAGTTGCCGCAACAGAGGGATGTATGTCCATGTTGCACAATCGCATGCCACCCAAGTTGAAAGATCCCAGAAGTTTCACAATACCCTGTTCCATTGGAAACCACTATGTCGGGATAGCATTATGTGACCTTGGAGCCAGCATAAACTTGATGCCTAAATCGGTTTTCCAGAAACTAGGAATCAGGAAGGCAAGAGCTATAACAGTTATGCTACAGCTAGCCGACAGATCCTATATGCATCCAGAGGGAAAAATCGAAGACATACTGGTAAAAGTTGATAAATTTATTTTTCCCGCTGATTTTATTGTTTTGGATTGTGAAGCAGATGAACATACACCTATCATTCTCGGGAGGCCCTTCCTAGAAACAAGGAGAACCTTGATCGATGTTGAAAAGGGAAAACTCACAATGAGGGTGAATGACCAGTAATTTAAACTAAATGTGTTCCAAACCCTAAGGCATGACGATGATTCGGAAGAATGCCAACTTCTTCATGCCACGGGAGAGTTTAACTTCGACGAGGAATTTAGTTGCCTTGGCAACTACATTACCGATCAAGAGAAACCTAAGGAGTATGAAGAACCGATCGATGAAGAAAAACAAGAAGAGGCAAATTGGTTAGTCAGTTGACCAGGTACATACTTTGAACCACTGGATTACTCGGGTAAGGAAGGTAAGCTCGAAAAGCCCTCTATTGAACAACCACCGATTCTTGAGTTGAAATAGTTGCCAGGGCAACTAAAATATGCTTACTTAGGAGCCGACAATACATTACCTGTAATTATTTCCTCTAAGTTACAGCCTGAGCAGGAAAAGAAGCTGATCAAAATGTTGATGCTACACAAGAAGGCAATAGGGTGGACAATTGCCGACTTGAAGAGAATTAGGTCAGTAGTGTGCATGCACAAGATTTTGTTGGAAGATGATCACAAACCTTCGATTAAGGCCCAGAGAAGATTGAACCATGCCATGAAAGGGGTTGTAATGAAAGAAATCATCAAATGGCTTGACGCCGGCATCATATACCCTATCTCTGATAGTACATGGGTAAGTCCGGTACAATGTGTACCGAAAAAGGGAGGTATAACGGTGGTAAGTAATGAAAACAATGAACTCATTCCAACCAGGACTGTGACCGGTTGGAGGGTTTGTATGGAGTATCGAAAGCTAAACGAAGCCACTAGGAAAGATCATTTCCCATTACCCTTTATTGATCAAATGCTTGATCGTCTTACAGGTAAACCCTTTTATTATTTTCTTGATAGTTATTCAGATTACAATCAAATTGCCATAGCACCAAAAGATCAAGAAAAGACAACCTTCACATGCCCATACGGTACTTATGCTTTCTGAAGGATGCCGTTCAGATTGTGTAACGCCCCGGTAACCTTCCAAAGATGCATGATGGCACTCTTTTCAAACATGGTCGAAGACTTTCTTGAGATCTTCATGGATGATTTTTCCATTTTCAGTAATGACTTCGATAGCTGCCTCAGCAATTTAGAGAAGGTGTTGGCAAGATGTGAAGAAACCGGTTTAGTCCTTAATTGGGAGAAGTGCCATTTTATGGTAGATGAAGGAATAGTGCTCGGCCACAAGATTTCATCTAAGAGAATTGAAGTAGACAAAGCCAAGGTGGACATGATCGAGAGATTACCCCTACCAAGCTCGGTTAAAGGAATCTGAAGTTTTCTTGGACATACAGGTTTTTACAAGAGGTTCATTCATAATTTTTCTAAAATTAATAAACCCTTGTGCAATTTGCTTGAACAGGATAAAGTCTTCAATTTTGATGATTCTTGCACCCAGGCATTCAAAACCCTAAAGGAAAAGCTTACCTCGGCACCCATTGTCGTTCCACCAGATTGGACGCTACCTTTTGAGCTCATGTGTGATGCAAGTGATTTCGCGGTAGGAGCAGTCCTAGGCCAACGCGCGGGTAAGACCTTTCATGTGATATACTACGCTAGTAAAACTCTTAATAGTGCTCAAGTGAATTACACAACAACGGAGAAAGAGTTACTAGCTGTAGTTTTCGCATTTGACAAGTTCCAATCCTATTTGATTGGTACAAAGGTAATTGTTCATACGGACCATTCGGCAATTAAGTATCTATTTGCTAAAAAGGATGCCAAACCTCGTTTGATTCGTTGGATATTGCTTTTACAATAGTTTGACATTGAAATTAAGGACAGGAAAGGAACATAAAATCAAGTGGCCGATCACTTATCACGCTTAGAACACAATAGGGAGGATGACGCGGATTTAGAGATATGTGATGCATTCCAGGATGAGCAACTGTTAGTTGCCTCGGCAACCATGGATGCGCATACCTCGGCAACCCCTGACGCCTTGACAATCATGGATGCGCATGCCTCGGCAACCCTCGACGACTCAGCAACTCTCGACGCACACGACACGGTAACCACTGATACGTACGCCTCGGCAACCACTGATGCCCACACCTTGGCAACCTTTGACGCGCACGCCTTGGCAACCATGGGAGTAGTCGCCAAGGCAGCACATGCCTCGGCAATACCCTGGTATGCGGATTTAGTTAATTTCCTTGTTTGTGGTATTTTACCTTATGTCCTTACTCACCAAGGGAATAAGCGGTTCCGCCATGATGCTAAGCATTACTTTTGGGACGAGCCTCTTTTGTTTAAACAATGTGCAGATTAGGTTATACGCCGATGTGTTCCTGAAGAGGAGTAGTAGAATGTACTCCGGCAATGCCATTCTTCACCCTATGGAGGACATTTTGGAGAAACACGTACCGCGGCCAAAGTTTTGCAATCCTGTTTGTATTGGCCAACATTGTACAAAGATGCCCAAGAGTTTTACAAGCAATGTGATCGTTGCTAGAGGACGGGCAATATCTCTAGACGACATGAGATGCCGCTCTAAAACATCATCAAGGTGGAATTGTTTGATGTATGGGGGATTGATTTTATGGGACCTTTCCCATCTTCATTCGACAACCTCTACATTCTACTTGCTGTTGACTACGTGTCTAAATGGGTTGAGGCAGCTGTAGTTCCCACCAACGACTCCAAGATCGTGTAACGATTCTTGCAGAAAAATATATTTACACGGTTTGGGATGCCGAGAGCAATTATCAGTGAAAAGGCAAGCATTTCGACAACAAACTCATCGCCAAGATGTTACAACGTTTTGGTGTATCGCACAAGATTGCCACGGCATATCACCTACAAACCAATGGGCAAGTAGAAATTTCCAACCGGGAATTGAAGGGTATACTCGAGAAAGTGGTAAATCCCTCTAGGAAGGATTGGTCAGTAAGACTAGATGACGCACTTTGAGCATATCGCACTGCATTCAAAACACCCTTAGGTATGTCTCCCTTCCGACTTGTCTATGGCAAAACATGCCATCTACCGGTGGAAATTGAACAAAAAGCATATTGGGCAATCAATACCGTGAATATAGATTGGGAAAGTGCCGGACAAAAGCGTTTGTTGGACCTCAACGAGATAGAAGAATTATGTGCACTCGCCTATAACAATGCACGAATCTGCAAGGAGAAAACAAAGCAATGGCATGACAAGAAACTATTGCCGCGGTAATTCATGCCAGGGCAACTAGTTCTCTTATTCAATTCTCGGCTAAAACTTTTCCCGGGAGAACTGAAATCAAGATGGTTGGGACCATTCAAAGTTGTCAAACCATTCTCCCATGGTACCGTGATAATCAAGTCCATCACTGACGAACATGAATTCAAAGTTAATGGACAAAGATTGAAGCACTACAACGATGCCCATGTGGAACGTAACAAAGAAATGGTCAACTTAGGAGATACATGAGCATGCTCACCTTTCAATATTTTCTTTTTTTTCTTTTTATTTTCATTTTTATTTTATTTATTCTTTTTTTTTCTTTTCGAACTATATATATATTTTTTATTTAATTTCGGTATTTTTTCTTTTTAGGATAGATTTATTTATTTTCTTTAAGATTAAAACTTCATCTTTATTTATTTTCTTTTATTAGTTTATCTTTAATTTTAATCCTTATTTTATCTGTTTTTGAATTGTAGGAAAAATAGTTCAAGATAAAAGAGGAATTTCGATTCAAGAAGGAAACTTCTTCAACAAGGAAATTAATGGGCATCGTTCCCCTAAATCGAAACCCCTTTCTTCTTTATTCCAAAATTAATCTCACCCACCATATTTACTACCTATCTTTTCTATTTAACCCATCACCCTTAACTTCCAAGAAACCTATTCCTACTTTTCATCTTGCAACTCTTTAGTTTCTTTTGATTTCTTTTCTTTGTTTTTACCAAACTCACAACCAAGATCATCCATGGCATCCAAAATTGAATTTTTGGTTCATCCAAGTTCCTCCAAAGAACCAAGATACAAGAAGTTTGCTACACCGGTGGTTCAAGAAAGATTTCACCCCAAGTTTGAAAGTCGGAAGATTTGCGAAGAACAAGGCTTTGAGTACTCCAACTCTCATCAAGATTTCGGCCTTGAACCATTCATCTTCGAAAGGATTGCACATCAAAAGTGGCAAATCTTTTGCCATCAATCGGAACCGGGTAACATCTCATGGGTAAGAGAATTCTATGCTCACTCACCTAACCCGGATAATCCTTATGTTTTTGTTCGTGACAAGGCTATACTCATAAGCCCCGAAAACATCAACACCTTTTACGGACTCTACATTGAGAATGACGAGCATCAAGCCTTTGTTGATCAACTCACGCCCAAGCAACTCGACAAGGTGCTTCAAGAACTCACTCTACCGGGAACTCAATAGAACGACGGTAAATACAAGGGCACGGTAAATAGCCTTCGGCTTAAACCCGAGGCAAAATTATGGAATAAGTTTGTTAAAACTTTTTTAATACCCACAATACCACCGTTGATACACCTCGTCTTTTGCTCATACATTCTATCTTGCATGATCCATCATTAACATTGGAAAAATTATTTGTGATGAGATTTTTGTATGTAGCTCAAAAGACAAGGGTTCTCTTTTCTTCTCGTGCTTAATTTTCAATCTTTGCAAGGAGATGCATGTCCCAAGTGAGTCCACTGATGAAAAGGCCCTACCGAAGTCCGGTTAGAATCGAGCACAAATCCGAATGCTAATGGGAGAGGCACCGATAAAATCCCCAACGTATTCAATTGTCGTGGCAACTATTGCAGCCTAGGAAACTCCTAATGTCCAAGCAACCGATGCTCGGGCAACTCGAACAGCAGCCCCAGGACAACTTGAAGCACTCTTACAGCCGTTGGCGAACCGCCTTAGGCAAATTGAAGACCGGCAAATAATGTTCATGATGTACATGAAGGATCACAATAATGCCATCACCCAAGTCATCCTAGAAAAGTACCCAGACATCCACGTGTCGTTCCCAATCTTTTCTGCCGAAATCCTTGCCACGACAACCGTAACAGATGACGCCGTGGCAACCTACACCATGCCTGCCCAAGCAGTCGCCACAGCAACCAACACTGAAGATGTCATGGCAACCAAGGCTAAAGACGCCACGACAACCACTACAAAAGCCAAAGGTAAAGTACATATGCCCGAATCAACTCGTACTGAATCATTGTCTGATTTTTCAGATTCGGTTGAGTCCTCCAATACACCAACAAAGACCGCACCAATCGAATCCTCCAAGCCCAAGGAAAAGCCAATGACATTGATGAAGAGGACGATGAGGACAACCCCGTACGAGGATCAATTCCACAATCGGCAACAAGGAAGCAACCACCACGTTCAAGCAAAAGAATCAAGACACCGACCAAAAGGAAACTAATCATCCACGACGACGAACTCTCAGAGTAAGTCCTCGTTTGCATTTTACTTTTCTTTATTTTTATTTTTCTTTGTTGCATGCATTGAGGACAATGCCTCACTCGAGTTTGGGGGGATTGTTATTAGTTAGTTACCATGTTTAGTTGCATTCATCTTGAGTGTTGCATTTAGGATACATGAAATGCTTGCCATGCCTTTAGTTGGAACAAGAATTGCCTAGATTTGATGAATATCCGATGATGACTTTTCCAATGTACTTAATTGATAGAACTTTTTATTCTAGGATAAAAATGGAAACACTTAGAATTGTACTATGACGCTAAACTTGATGAAACACTGTGTGGCTTGATTGATTTAAGGAATTCTAGCGAACTTATGTTGATAGTTAAAAAGTTGGGGGATTAGAATAAAAATTGGATGAATACTAGAGGTGACCGAAATTGGCTCTAGTATACGCTAAAAATTGATCACTAGAGGTGCCCGAAATTGGTTCTAGTATGTTCTAAAAATTGATCGCTAGAGGTGCCCGAAACTGGCTCTAGTCGAATAAATTAATTAACTTAAGAAAACTAAAAACAAAACACTAGAGGTGCCCGAAACCGGCTCTAGTTAAAACATGTTAAAAGAACCCAATGAAGTAATTTGAAAACCTCTTGTTTGCATAGAATCCGAAAAATCAACTTGCACACAACTCCGCACACACTCACAAGCATTATAGTTTGATTCCGAGTAACTCCTAAGTTTTTCGAAAAATGAAAAGCCAATCATACTTTGTGCCACGGTTCTGAGAATTGAAATCAAGTTCAAAGCTAAGTTTGTGAAAATTGAAGTCTTGGCGGGTAATTATTAGGTTGCATTGCTTGAGGACAAGCAATAGTTCGAGTTTGGGGGTGTGTTAAGTGTTCAAAAGTACTATTTTTATTACTCTTTTTATTCTTATTATTGCTAGACTTAGGCTCATATTAGTTGCACTATTAGTCATTCATGCATGTTTGCATCGTTTCCTTGGTGGACAAGCTCGATTTCATATCTTGCTCAATTTTGTGGAAAAATGTACTACTTTGGTGTGTTTTTGTGTGTGTGTGCAGAATCACTTGCCAAAGCAAGGCTGGAACCAGTTGCCAGGGCAATGCATGAAGGAGATGCTGAACTAGTTGCCAGGGCAATGCATGGAGGAGATGCCGAGCTAGTTGCCAGGGCAATTTTCGACAAGGAATAAGATGATATGGTAGTCAAAATCGATGACTAGATAAGCCCAAGATGACGTGGAGCAAAGCTAAATCTCAAAGGAGTTTGATTTCCATGAAGAGGTTAAAGAGAAATTAAATCCCAAAAAGATAGGAGAAGTTCTAGAAGGAATTTAAATATAATAAAGAATTATATTCTTTAAAGATAATTTGATTCCAACGTAACTTCCTCCTCAAAAAAGACTTTGACCTAGCCCTATAAATTCAAGACCATGCCGTCAACTCCAAGGGGGAGAGATAAGAGAAATTTCGACAAGATCAAAGGAGAGAGAAAAGAGAATTTTCGACAAGATCAAAGGGGGAGATATCGACAAGGCTCAACCATTCTTCATCTTTTTCTTTCTTGTTCCATTAGGTTTATGCTAGGAATTCTTTGTCTTGTGTTTCTTTGGAACCTAGCCATGAACTAAATATACTTGGCTAAGGTTATTGTGTTTTGTGGTTGTGAGAAACAATTGGATTTTGTTTAGGTAATAAGAATTTGCACTTTCAATTCAAGGTTTACTCATTCTTGGTTTTTCTTCTTGTTTGCGAGTGAATTGGGAGAGGATCTCGTAACTTTATCTATTTATCTAATATCGGGAGAGTTAGATTCAAGAAACGAATGAGTATGGTCTTTATTTAATCTATTGATGGTGAAGATTAATCCGGCTTAGGAATAAGTTAAAGATTTCAACGGCTAAGAGGAGCGCAAGATTGGTTGTTGTTCACCCTTGATTCACGTAGGGATGTATTATCAAGGCATGGACAAATAGCTAGAGTTTCAACTTAGGGATAAGAAGAAACCATTGAAGAACGCTCCGCCAAACCTTGAAGTTGTTGCCCAGCTGCCCAAGTAGTTGCCCAGCTAGTCGCCCAGGCAACCATCGATTAGTTGCCAAGGCAACCCCGCTGTGCAAGTTGCCACGGCAACTGAGTTACCCTTGCGCTCTTTTATCAAGACGATCCAATCGGCTATCACACCTCAACTCACGATAACCTGGCCTATTCTCTCTCATTTGATTTCATCTATTCTTTTACTTATTTGCTTTCTAGTTTAGTTGTTAGTTAAACTCCTACAATCTTCTACTTGTGTTCTTTTACTTTTTACAGTGCAAGAGATTAGATTCTTGAAGTGGCACCAATCCCTGTGGAGACGATATCTTTTATACTATAACTTGCGACGTGTACACTTGCACAATTGCGGAGCACTTATTATGCACAACAATAGCCTTGCTCCAAGAGTTCAAGGACGTCTTTGCTTGGACTTATCAAGATATGCCGGGGTTGAATACAGACATAGTGGTACACTAGCTGCCAATGAGGCCAGAATGCAAACCAATCCAGCAAAAGCTCAGAAGAATGAGGACTGACATGCTGTTGAAGATCAGAGAAGAAGTAAAAAAGCAATTTGATGCTGGCTTTCTGGAGGTGCCAAATACCCTGAATAGGTTGCAAACATTGTACTGGTGCCAAAGAAGGATGGAAAGGTCCATATGTGTGTAGATTACAGGAATCTCAATCGAGCAAGCCCTAAAGACAATTTCCCTCTGCCATATATTGACACGCTGGTTTACAATACCGCGGGACACTCATGGTTCTCATTCATGGATGGTTTCTCATAATACAATCAGATAAAGATAGACCTAGAAGACATGGAGAAGACCATATTTGTAACTATGTGGGGCACGTTCTGTTACAAGGTGATGCCTTTCTGACTCCTCAACTTAGGGGAGACTTATCAAAGAGCAATGGTGACTCTTTTCTACAATATGATGCACAAAGAGATAGAAGTATACGTGGATGATATGATCGTTAAATCTTGAACCGAGAAAGAGCACCTTCGAAACCTAAGAAAGCTATTCCAAAGACTACGAAAATACCAGCTGAAGCTTAACCCAGCTAAATGCACCTTCGCGATCACATCTGGAAAACTCTTGGGGTTTGTAGTAAGTAGAAAGGGGATTGAGATGGATCCAGAAAAGTGAAGGCTATCCAAGACCTCCCACCACCCAAAACTCATAAAGAAGTTCGAGGTTTCCTAGGAAGGTTAAACTATATCTCCCATTTCATATCCCAATTAACAGATAAGTGTGACCCTGTCTTCAGACTACTTAGTAAGAATAACCTGGGGTCTGGGATGAAAAATGTCAAGAGGCTCTAGAGAGGATTAAGAAGTACTTGACGAATGCTCCGATTTTATTCGCACCAGCCCCAAACAGGCCTTTGATCTTTTACTTGACAGTTTTTGAAAACTTGATGGGTTGCGTGTTGGGGCAGCATGATGAGTCTGGGAAGAAGGAAAGAGCCATCTACTACTTAAGCAAAAAATTTACTGATTGCGAAGCACGGTACCTACCAATTCAGAAGCTATGTTGTGCTTTGGTTTGGACCACCAAAAGGCTTAGGCAGTACATTTTATATCACACCACCTGGCTGATATCCAAATTGGACCCCTTGAAGTTTCTTATGGAAGCACCGGCATTAACGGGGAGGATGGCCCGCTGTCAGATATTATTATCCGAGTTCGACATTGTATATGTAAGCCTGAAAGCTGTAGAAGGAAGTGCTATAGCAGATTTCCTAGCTAGCCGTGCTTTAGATGATTATGAATCATTGAACTTTAATTTCCCATATGAGGACTTGATGTGCATTACAATTGGGGAAGACGTTTCAGATGACGGCTCTTGGAAACTTTACTTTGATGGAGCATCCAATGCCCTTGGCCACAGGATAGGAGTCGTGCTAATTTCTCCAGAAGATGTCTATTATCCCTTCACCGGCAGACTAGAATTCTTTTGCACAAACAACATGGCTAAGTATGAAGCCTGTGTTATGGGACTGAATGCAGCCATTAAAAGGAAGATCAAAGAACTTCGAGTATTCAAAGATTCATCCTTAGTGATCTATCAGTTACGAGGTGAATGGGAAACTAGGGATCCGAAGCTAGTCAAATACTATGAGTTGATCCAATAGCTCATCAAAGAATTTGAAAGGGTCAGTTTCACATACCTTCCTAGAGAGGATAACCAGATGGAAGACGCTTTGGCAACCCTCGCCTCCATGTTCAAAGCAAACACGAAAGCAGAAATGAAGCCAATCGAGATACAGACTGTTGAAAAGCTAGCTCACTGTTATAACGTGCAAGAAGAAATAGATGGTAACCCTTGGTATTACGACATCTTGCAATATATCAAGTTCTAAACGTATCTCGAAGGGCAAACAAAAATGACCGAAAAACACTCGAAGGATGGCAACATGATATGTTTTGGACAAGGAGATCTTGTATAAAAGAAGCCATGACCAGCGTTCTTTGAGATGTGTAGATGCTTGGGAGGTGAAAGAAATTTTGGCGTAGTGCACGATGGTTTGTCCGAACACACGCTAATGGTCCATCAATAGCCCAAAAAATCATGAGGTATGGCTATTTTCGGTCGACTATAGAAGGAGATTGCATCG